>JANHFM010005455.1:177621-191617 GCA_032468115.1 Grayia smithii | reverse complement strand
GAGTTCCTCAGCCAGCAATGCTCACCGATGAGCAGGCTTGGGATTCCATTCCAAAGAGCAAAGGTAAGCAGGCTGGGAGCTGGGGGGGAGGGAAGGGGGTGGTTAGATAGGTGGCTTAGCCTGGCCAGGCAGGCAAGGAGAAAAAAACAAAACAAAACAGAATAACAGAGTAGAAAGTGACCTTTAAGCAAGCCAAGGCAGGCAGGCAGGCAGGCAGGCAGGCAGGCAGGCATTTTTACTACCGGTTCTCCGAACTATTTCCAGATGTTGCTACCTACTCGCCCGATCCGGTAGCATTTCACCCCTGCAAAGAGGTATCAGTTACTTACTATTCTAGGACCATATCTTTTACTGAATGAAACAGGTTGACAAATAGGCCCTTGATATTATCCCAGGAATCAAAAAGTTCCACAACTATCTCTATTGACTAGATAAATATTTGGGGAATCTTTCCAAATACCAAGCTCATCTTGTATACAATGCTGGATCCTTGTGCTTATGGTTACACATTTGTCTATAAGCTAGGATAAATAATGGTCACTGCAGATGTTTTCTACTGGATGAAATGCCAGATTTTGTAATGCCACCATCATTGGAAGCCTTGATCTGGAAATTCTCCCAGTCCTACCACTTCAGGCTGATTAAACTGCAAGATTTACTCTTCAGGATCTAAATTAGCTGAAATGGGTATAGAAGATTGGCCAGTTTACAAAGAATGTAACCATCCCAAAACCACCAGCATGAAATGTCTGCCATAAAGGATGTTTCCTGTGAGAGAACCATGCTGTCATTCTGGAAGGAAAGGCAGTCATAAATCATTCTAACCAGATAGCATGTAGCACATCCTTGAATAATTCACACAAAAGCTTCAACTAGAGGTTGTCTGGTGGCCAGGATTTGACTGAGACACTGAAAATATTGTACATATATGCAGCATATGCCAGTCTGTTCAACATATACCCCAGCGGGCATTTGTTTTCCCTTGGGATTTAACCAAGGCATCTTAGTCAAAACTTAATATAGTTTGCAGAATCATATTAGGGAAAGAAATCCCTAATTGTATTGTACTCTAAAACAAAATGATTAGAATTGATTTTAGTGTTATCACAAATGCTGAGTACAATAGTAGCAGCATTGCACTGTTTATTTGCAACCTATGGATTGTCTGATGGTGTCATCTCAGCAGTCCGTCTCCATTTATTTCAAAGTTGAAGGATTCTGTGGGTGGTAACTTTATCTGAGTCATCATTATTACCCTTCATCAACCACAAGGCTTAAGCAAATGGTAAAACAACAAGGACTTTGTTGGAGAGTGGCCAATATAGCTGGCCAGATTCCTGCTTGTATGATATTGCTCCTTCCTGACTCTGAGCAAGAGTCTGTTCTGTTGGCTTACTTATGAGGTGGCAGCTTAAAAACCTGCTACTCATATCTGACTAAGCACTTACAAAACAAAAAGGAACTTATTTTGGATACTACGGTACTTTGTCAGGTATAACCAGTGGTGGGTTGCTACCAGTTCGGCCCGCTTCAGACAAACCGGTAGCAGCAGCGGTGGGAGGTTCTGCCCACCTGCCCGGATATCATCAAATATGCTCTGTGCATGCGCAGAAGTGGTGTGCCTGCAAACCAGTAGCAAAGGTAAGAGAAACCCACCACTGGGTAAAATTATTCATTTGTTTATGATAAGTGAACAGATTTTTGTGAGGAGCTACTGGAGCCAGACCCAAAGAGTTCCCTCCGTGCTTCTTGAGATCATAAGCTCATTATCTTACAAAGTTTAATGTGCATCTGGGTTAGTATGACCTCATTGCATTGATAAACTGAATTCTTCCCAGAATAATTTCATAGCAATACTAGAAGCACTCTTTCCAAAGCATTTGGGAACTGATGTGTCAGATGCCATTTCTGAAGAATCACAGGCCTAGTTCAGGATAACAGTGATTTTTACTTTTTGCCTTCAAAAGTTGCTGAAGAAAATTTCAATAAATGTTTTACATACATCAATCAAATCCAGAGACCAGTCTATGAAAATGTTTCCCTTACTGGATGCTATATGTTTATTAATAATATTTTGTGGCCCACTCCAGCTCACAGAAATGTCAAGCAGAGGGTTTTTTCAGCATTCTTTTGAACGGATTGATTAAAAAGTATGTTTGGGCACTGTGTACTACTGTGTAACTTTATAGTAGAAATAAGAGTATAGTAAGGTCTAAATTTAACAAACAAATAGAGGCAAGGGGCTTATGTTAAAAGAGTCCATTATGTTAAAAATGTCCATTAAATATGAATGAGACTTTATGCATGTGTAAAATGGCAAATGGGATTTTACGCATGCATATTTCATGTATTTTATGAATGCACAACATGGAGAATGGGATTTTCTGGGATTTGCAAAAATATACATTGTGCTGACTGCATCCAAAGTCTGCTACACCTAGATCTATCGAATTGGGGGATTACTGGCCTGCTCATTCACTTCCCTGGCCAACTCTTATCAGTGGGCCATAGCAGATTAACTTGACAGTGGTAGCTGATCAGCATGACCTCCTAACTATCAGGTTCTGATATAGACTCCTGACATAACCTCAACCTAGGATCATAGATCTTATGCTTCGTGAATTAGCTCAACTTCTAAGTTTGACTTAGATAAAAACCCTCAGATGTGGTACAGGTAGATTGGAATCTTTACAAGAATGGAATCACACAAGAATGGAATTATATAGAGGAGATGATTACAGAGACATAATTTTTTAAAAAATAAAGCCATCTCAAGTGTTTAAATTGAAGCTTTCTCCCTGTTATCCTTCCGAGTAAAGAGATACCTTCATGGCTTTGAAATCAAGTAGTTGTACATTTATATAACCACGTTTCAACTATAGTTCCTAGCTATCAGTGTCTCTAACATGCAATACAGCGATCCCAGCTTTGTGGACATTGCAGGGAAAGAGCTGAGGTGGTGCAGTGGTTAGAGTGCAGTACTGCAGGCTACTTCAGCTGACTGCTAGCTGCAGTTCAGCAGATCGAATCTCACCGGCTGAAGGTTGACTCAGCCTTCCATCCTTCTGAGGTGGGTAAAATGAAGACTCAGATTGTTGGGGGCAATATGCTGACTCTGTAAACCGCTTAGAGGGTTGTAAAAGCACTATGAATCGGTATATAAGTCTAAGTGCTATTGCTATTCTTGCACAAATAATATGGTTTGTGTAAATTGTGCTGTTTGCAGTAAAGAAACCTATTTATATTTTAAAAATGATATAATATTTTAAAAGGCATGCAAATTAAAGCTGAGTCTCCCTATCAGGAATAAATTGAATATGTGTTTTTGGGATATGATCAAAAGTTCACAAACTTTTATTTTTTTTAAATATAAAAACTACTCTAAAATATAATGGTACCATATTGAGTTTCCTTGTCATGCGGCTCAATAGTTTTCATATGTATGATGAAGTAAACCTGTGTTCAATGAAACATTAATACTGTATCATTCCTATGCATTGCTAAGCAGTCTGTAGTTGGATTTCACACACTGTGCTAACCTAACTGTGCTTATATATTGTTACATTAAAGTATATTAAAGATTGGCTTGTAATATCAATAAGTTTGTTGATTGGTATGTTCTTATATGTTCAATGTTATCTACATTCATAACTATATTAACTATTAATCAAAATTCTCTGATTCAGCATATGATGACAACTCCCCTTTTGTTCAGAAGATTGTAGCTTTTGAAACTTTTTTCAAAACTCGAATAGAGTTTTATGATAAGGTAAGTTATTAGACTATATGTTGTTTGGGATACTTTTGTTTTCTGAAGCTGGTTTAACCACACATTTGTATATTTGCTTCTTGTATTTATATGCTGAAGGAATCCAAGGATTCCTGGTATTTATGAGCATTTTAATTTAGTTTTTTCTAAGAGAATTTTGCAGATTGATTCTGTTAGAACCTTTAGAAAATTTGTTTAATCTTATTCTTCAGCGCTCTGTGATCTAATTTTTTAATGCTATGTTTTGTATTTGGACGGATGGACAAAAGAGGACATTTTTAGAAAATAAGCAAGACTTCTTGCCCTAAACTATACCCATTTTGTTCTTCACATATTTATTTGCATAGCGTGTGTTAACCTTTCAGTCAAATTTATCTGATTTATCTTTTTTATTTTGTGCTCAAAGTGAAAAGGGAAGCATATGTCAGCAGTGTTGCTAGGTTCAATGAACAAAGAACTTCTGAGATCATCCTTATATAATGCAGATGATGCATATTTTGGAATATGAGGCAGTTAAATCAACAATTGGTATTTTTAGTAAAATATTTTTCTTTAATATTTGAGAATGCTTGAACAGATTACAACTATGATTAAAATAATGTGTAATGGAGTAAACAACAAATAGAGTTGTAACTTTACTGATCACAAATTCACACACCTCTATTTTATAGGATGAAGTAGAAAGAAAAGGAAGTATTCTTGTGGATTATAAGGAACTGATATGTGATAAAGAATTAGTGGAAACATTACCTGATGTTGCTGTTGAATTAAGAGATACACCACAGAGAATATTGGATTGCATGGGTTTGGCCATACATCAGGTAAATGAACTAGACAAATAATAAGATATTTCTACATTCCAAAACCTTAATTATTCACAAAATGGCAAATCTTATCTAAGAGAACAATTACATTTACACGTCCTGTAAAAAAGGAACAATAATACTATCCATACATACACATCTTAAAAAAAAAGCCTGGCCGAATTCATCAGGTCTTAGAAATTTACATAAAGTTTGAGCCCAAATCTTAAAATAAACCACTTACTTTATATTCTTGGGGTAAATGGTGTAACAATAAAAAAGGAAGGATTATGAATATTTTATAACTGCTTGGCAGTGACATCCTGCATATATGTGTTAAGCAGGATTCCCTATGTTTTGAAAAGCAGGCTAGCATGAGCAGAACATGAACGAAAGCGGTCCCATCGTTTAGAAGTCTCATGTAGTTGCTTCAAAGGCTGTTTGGGTGTCTGCACATGGGTGCATGCACAGGACCTTTGCTGACATTCACATCAGAATTCTCTCACACAAAAGCAGATGAAAGCTAGACACAGCTGCAGTAGGACTTCTTTACTAAGTAATCCTAAAAAGGTTGGTTTCTAATTGCCGAGGCCTCTAAACAATCTCACTTGTGGGGATTAGGGGATCCTTTGGAATAGTATAGCAGAGACAATGCATACTACAGTGGAAAAGAAAAATAAATTACAAGACAAGCTTCCCTTTGATGGTTAAAAGCACCATCTGCTTCTAAAAATGATATTTCTCTATTAATTATTTAATGGAAGTCAGGCAGTTTCTTTTTTATTCTCTAAGGTATTGATCAAAGACCTTGAAAAGCATGCTGCAAAGCTGCAGGAGCAAGAAGGGCTGCCCATTGACGAAGAGCCTATTATAAATATGCCACTTATTCATGCAAGGTATCTATTTTTTTTAAAAATTATTCAATTAGGAGAAAAACTGAAAATGTTTTAAACGTTTTGCAAGCCTTATATATGAATACAGAAAGTCAAGAACTCTAAGTGACATTTTTGAGAAAATGATAGCATAAGAAATCCTAGAAAATTTTAATAATATTACTAATTTCTAGAGTATCACAGAAAGCTGGTTTAACAATTGTGCCAGTAGTCATATTGACCAAATTGTGGATTGGCCCCAAGTCAATGCTGGGATTGTGCAAAGAGCCAATTTATCATACAAGGCAGGAAATTGCAACCTCCTTATTCTATACAGCAACAAAGAAGTGTTCTTGAGATCCAAATCACAAATCAAGAACCTCTGAAAAATACAGTAAATTATCATAGTTTTTAAACATTAAAAAAAACCACACAAAAATCACATCATAACTAGCAAGCAATAGGCAACAACTAGTAAATTATTTAAACCACTGGTAGACAGGCCTCTGAGAAGGTGGGCTCATTACTAAAATATTGTAGCCCCTGTCCTTGTCCTTCTGTCTCTAATTGATAGCTGAGTATACAAAATTTTCTAGATAATTTATCTACAAAAGGAAAGGGGAGTTAGCTTTAAATCTACTGCTTCTGGGGGAAAGGATGGTACTTTTTTATATAATAGCAACCACATGATTTTTCCAGGAATGTGGAAGGCAGAGCAAGCTGCTAAAAAGAGAAACAGAGAACAATGGAGTTTCTCTGACTCAAGCCAGCTATATCAGTCCTTCACTCATCTAATTGAAATGATGAGCAGTAATACTATTGCTGCACGTAGGAATAATTTCTCTGCCCACATTTAGATTTATCAACGAAGCACACTTCAGAGAAATGCCCTGATGGGATTGCATCTTTCTCTTTATTTGATTTGTGAGGGCAAATATTTTTCATTTCTACTTTATAGCAAATGCAATTTTCTATTTTATCCCTCCTGGGAAGCTATTCTATAGAAACCATAGACATCTGCAAGGTTACTCATGAATCACTCAGAAATAACTTCAGCGAAGTATGTTATTTGGAAATAGACCTAAAAATTAAATGGGCTTAAGTGTGCCTAAAACAGCCCTTCTCCAGAATGCAATCTTCGGTTTTATAATGCCTGAATGCAAGTAATACAAACTTTCATTCAGACCATCCAGCAGTAATTATTTTCTGCCTTGAAGGATATTGCTTTGAAAAGATCTCATCACTGTACCAATCTGTGGAAGGACTTTTTCCATTATGTCTTTGCAGAGATTGCTGTATAATTGGAATGATGTATTACAACTTGAAAATTCTATTTTTATTTGAAGTAGTAGGACTAAACATTTTGAGACATTACTGAAAGTTTTGATTTTTTGTACCATTGGATCTATTATTTTCTGGAAGGCATAAAATTATGTATGAATTATGTATGAATGTAGCAATTATATTATGTAATAATAACTTAATAAAGGAAAAAACTTCCCAGGAAGTTTTTATGTTTAATATTCTGATTAACTATTAAAATGCATTAATATCCAAATGCTTACATACTGTATATGCCTTTTCTCTGAATTTCTCTTAATTTTGGTCTGCTAAAATAATTGTCAGTGTAAATGAAAGTAGATACATAGAAATAATTTTTTACAATTATAATGTATTTGTGTTAAGGTGTGTATACACACACCATTGTTTTTACCAATTGTTATTATATGAATAGTACTATTTTAAACATGATGAACTCCCATGATAAATTATCAGTATATTTATTTAATTTTAATTTTATCAGTATTATATTTATTTAATTTTTATATGTTTTAATATGTTTTAGAGTGTACAACTATGAATCAATTACTCAAATTAAAAATATTCGAGCTAATTGCTATGGGAAGTATGTTGCTTTACGTGGGACTGTTGTGCGTGTGAGTAACATTAAACCTATCTGCACCAAGATGGCCTTTATATGCAATACCTGTGGAAATACTCAGAGTTTTCCTCTCCCTGATGGAAAATACACTCTTCCAACCAAGGTAATAAAAAAGTCCTCAAATCAAAACTGCTACCTCCTACTTTTTTTCTGAGTAGTATTTAAAATTTTCATGATGTGCTGTTTACTGCACATTTAAGGACACACATCATACCTTGATGGAATGGATTTTACAAATTGTAATTCATTTTAAGAGTATTTTTTATGATGGAAAGACAAATTAATCAAGCATAAGTGCAACCCTCCCCAAAACAAACACAACAAATATGACTCCCAACAAATATGGTTGTGGTATAAACTTTTTTTTTGTACTAAATTTGAACATTAATGTATTTCAGTGTTCTTTGCCTGAATGTCATGGACGATCCTTCACTGCAGATCGAAGTTCTCCTTACACAGTTACAGTGGACTGGCAGTCGATTAAGTAAATATATAATATTACCCTAATGTTTTGGAAATTTAGAAATTTAGATTATTTATAGTAAATGCAAGGAATTAATTATACAGTCTCTTTTATTGTAATGTTACAAAGTTCTATTGAATACCGTGTTTCCCCAAAAATAAGACCTGCCTTATATTTTTTGAACCCTGAAATAAGCGCTTGGCCTTATTGCCATGTACTAAAAAAGCCCGATTGGGATTATCAGGGTATGTCTCATTTTGGGGAAAACAGGATAATAATTCAATTCAAAGAAAATCATTTTTTCTATAAAGTTATCCTTAACCCAGAGATAGTAATCTCTTTTTTTCTGTAAGATTGGTATTGTGAGAAATCTAGTGTGAACTCTGGCTATTTGTTCCTCACCTTTCTCCATGAGATTTGTGTGTTTTTCTGAGGGTGGGTGCATATTTTAAGAAAGATTTTGTGAATCTTTGATTCATAATTCATCTAACCCTACCTTCAGCTCTGAGAAGTGTTTGCCAAAATATATTGGTATTCCAAAACCATAGGAAAAATCAGAACACATGTTTGGATCTATCTATATACTCTATGCTCAATATTTTATAAATCTTAATTCTCCTCCACCAGTGGTATCATGTCTTTTTTTTTTAATAACTTGGTATTCCAGAATTCAAGAACACATGTCAGATGATCAGCGAGAAGCTGGGAGAATTCCTCGGACAATAGAATGTGAATTGGTTCATGATCTTGTGGACAGTTGTGTTCCAGGCGATGTGATTACTGTTGCAGGAATTGTCAAGGTTTCGAACACGGAAGAAGGTGAACTATATCAACTTTTATGTATTGACATCTGTACAGTATTTTATAGATTTTAGAAAACGGCTATTAATTCAGTTGTCTATGTGTATATTTGTATTTTCCCCAATCAGTGGGCCAAAGTAAAAATCAGTGTCAAAGACTACAGTCATGAGATTTAAATAAAAAAAAAAGAGATCAGTATATTGGTACACAACTATTTGAAAACTGTGTTCAAAGAGAAACTGTTCCTAGTTCTTTACTTCTGGGTAGTGAGGGCAGCTGAAGCCAAGAGGTGCTGTATTTTTAGTGGCAGAGCAGTCTTTTAGAACATTGTCCTTCGTAGCATCCAAGATAGTGAAAATTCAACATTTCCAGAGACCATTGTAACTAAACATGGAGCTTTAGCCATTTTTGTATTTTTATCTTACAGTTACTTTATCTTAGTTTACTTGGATCTTGTAGTTTATTTTATTCACTGGATTTTAAGATTTATTGTGGCTGTTTTAATGCTTCTCCATCACATAAATCTCCAAGTATCACTTGGATTATGGTGAGGTACAAATGCAATAAATAAATAAATATACTTTACAAAGCAGGGCAGATAAAGCCATGTAATAAAGGAAAATATGTTTAACTCAAAGTTGACGTTTCATTACCCAAACCAGGTAACATCCTAGTTACATCTTAAAGCAGAAAAATGATCATGATCTTTCTATTGATATTTTAATAGGAGCATCAAGAAATAAAAATGATAAATGTGTCTTCCTATTATACATTGAAGCAAACTCTATCAGTAATACAAAGGGCCAGAAAATAAAAAATTATGAACATGGATTAAACCAGCAAGGATGCATGGAGTTTTCACTTAAAGATCTTTATGCAGTCCAAGAAATCCAAGCTGAAGAGAATCTGTTCAAGCTTATTGTCAGGTATATCATTTATTGCAAGTCAGGGGACTAACAATAATAGGGGATCTGTCCTATCATATCCATCAGATATATAAATCAGCAAAAGAAGAAAATTTAGATGTTTTAAATGTGATAATAGAACTATTGAGAGCCAGCATGGTGCAGGTGTTAAGCTGTTTGATTGGTGTTGTGGAATTGCAAACTCAAATCCACTTATTGCTTTGTAAGTGACTTGGAGCCAATCATTCTCTGTTAACTTCACCTTTCTACAGGTAGTGTTGTGGTTGAGAAAAATAGGGAAAGTTATGTCTCTTCCCCCCATATGAAAGGCAAGATATAAATCTGACAATAAATATTTGTAAAACGTCTTACCTCCCTGTTGAACTGATAGAAATGCAGTAAAGAGCTTACTATGAGTTCTTACAGCATCGTAGGAAATGGCAGATAATGCCACCCTCTGTGCAGCTGGCAAAATATGGCACTGTTGAAAAGCTTCAGATGTAGCAGATGATGTCAATTATACCATTTATGACATCACAAACACCATTGTAGACAAAGCATGAGGCTTAAAAAATTTACGAGTCAACTGACAATCAGTGTTTTAAATATTTTCAGTCTACAACTGATTTAAAAGTAGGCTACAATGATTTATTTCTGTTACTTTGTTATCTAAAAGGATAGTCTAAGAGTACAGTACAAGAATTCTTTTTGTGTAACAAGTAAACACAAGTGTAGAAATGCTATCCAATCTAAAAGATAAAGCCTTAGACACCTAAACTTAATTATATTTACCTTGAACTGATTTCAGTGGCATAATAATAATTTATTAGATTTAGTGTAGCTACCAACTCCAAAAGGCTCTGGGTGGCTTTAATGTAAAATTAAAACAAACATTGCAACAAAATGTGATTACTACTATTATGATTAGTTGCATAGTCAGCCGGATGTTTAGACTGGATTTGGCATTGGTATTCACCTACTGAATCCTTCCTAAGGATCAGGGATAGGCAGATGTTGATACTTGATGGTATTAAAGGTATCATCACAGGATGCAAGCTGTTCCAACTAGAGCTGTTTTTTACAATTGACTGCTAGTGATTTTGTGAGTGCTAATTGTGTTCCAAGTGTTTCAGATGTTTGGGATTGCATCCAAGGTGCCTATTACAATTTGGTACATATTTGCTTTCTATTGCCACAATAGTTCCACTTCTATCTGCAGGTCAAAGGGTTAGATATTATTTGTTCTGATTAGAATTTAAATTTTCTGAGTTTCTCTTTGCCCCCACAATACATAATTTAGAAAACTTATTTTTTAAAGTATAAGAAACCTAGATGCTACCGATTGTAGCCTTCCTGGTTGCCTTGGGTATTCTCTCTCTAGTATAGTAATAATCTCATGCTTTGCCTATGTGTTTTTAGAAGGCTAAAGAATTTGATAGGAGAGAACTAGTTTGGTGTAGTGGTTAAGGTGCTGGCCTAGAAACCAGGAGATTATGTGTTCTAGTCCCGTTTTGGGCATGAAAACCAGCTGGGAGACTTTTGGCCAGTCACTCTCTCTCTCAGCCCTACCCACCTCACAGGATTGTTGCTCGGAGGGAGGGGGAGGGGAGAAATAGGAATACTGATACGTTTGCCCCCTTGAGTAATATATGCAAAAAGATAATCCCCCCCATAGGTAATCCAGTATTTGTCCATACTTAATTAGTATTGCACAATGCACATGCTACATAATTCAGATGAATGGTGCGTCATTTTCATTCCTTTTATTCAAGGTTTGTGAATAAATAGATTTGAGATACATAATCTTAAATATGTTTTTCCATTATATTTAACCTGTAATACAATTTGTTTTCTTCCTAGCTCTCTTTGTCCTACTATTTATGGTCATGAGGTAAGTATACTCTAATAGAAATATTCAATAATTTGTATTCCAAATGCTTAGTAGAAAATAAAATATATTATAGGCCTAGTTTATAAACTACATTTTAATGGTCTGCAAAGAAAATGTGAATGAGGTTATTGTTTCTGTGGTGTTTCTGTTACTGTAATCCCTCTATTAGTATTATTAATATTATTCAATATATTGTATCATTCAAATGAGTTTTTTATTCTTCACATAATCTGATTTATGCTTGTTTTCAAAACCTTAATAAAACTATATGGAAGGGTTCTGACAATATGCCTAATAACTAACTATAAAAATGCACCGTTATTTTATTAAAATGATCCATGAATTAAAAAGTGCATAATGGTTACACAGACTTGTATGGTAAAATAACATATTTACTGTTTTGGCACTATTGTGCTGCAAAAGATTTTGTAACGATTTTTGGAGGACTTTATTTGATGCTGCACTTCACAAGAAAGAAATGAAACAAACTTTTTTTTTTAATTGTCTGAACCTGATATGTTACCCTTTCATTTTTATTACTTCTGAAGAGTTAGAAGCTTCTTACAAATATTGATAAAGAATAACTGGATCATGTAGTACTTAGATTGAATTGTCCCTTGCAAATATTGTATGGCTTGCTTTCCCGTGTCACAGGTGGTAAAAGCTGGTTTAGTGTTGGCATTATTTGGAGGATGCCAAAAATATATGGATGATAAAAACAGGATTCCTATTCGAGGGGACCCACATCTTCTCATGGTTGGAGATCCAGGACTGGGGAAAAGTCAGATGTTGCAAGTATGGATTCATTTGTTTATACATGCACTGTGTATTGTATTATTTCAAAATAATTACATATATCCTTCCTTGGGCATTTTATTCTTTTTAGTATAATTGAGTATGTTATCAATATGGGTAAATGGTCTATAATATGCAAAGCTAGCTTTTTCAATTTATTTCTTCAGGCTGTGTGCAATATTGCACCTCGGGGAGTGTATGTCTGTGGCAATGCCACTACTACATCTGGTCTGACTGTAACTCTGTCTCGAGACAGTTCCTCTGGAGATTTTGCACTGGAAGCTGGTGCTCTTGTACTTGGAGATCAAGGTAGTGTGCTCAAGTGTATTTATCCGGACAAGAAAACTATATAAACCTTATAGATGGGTACATTTATGATGGTATAAACTTTCCTTTCAATGGAAACTTGAGATGCAGTCTTAACTGACAGGCATATATTTTTCAAATGTTGGGAAACAGATAATGGGAGGAATCTGATGAGAGAGAAGTAAAATGTATAGACTGGTAGTGATGATTACATAAAAGCAAGAAATACTTATATAGGCAGATACTTTGAGCTAAATTCCCACTCATGTTGGAGGTAGCATTTAAAGCGTTTTTTGTGTTGAAAACATTAGCTGGTGACATCGCTGCTGTCCGGGGGATGCCTGTGGAGGCTCTTGTCCCAGTCAAGGAGCTGGAATGGAGGGATGGCAGCTCATCCCGCCATACAGCAGCACTCCGATCTTGAACGTGGGCTTGCTAACCTCCAACCCAGCCTCCTAACTACGTGAGCCAGTGTGCTCCTGAGAGCTAAACTGATTAAATATTTTCCTTCATTTTGAGAATTCACCACTCCTTTTTTTTTTAACACTGAAGATTTACTTAGTCTGGTAATAAAACATCTTCAGGCAAACAGCCGAGCTTAGAGAGCACCAAGGAGGCCATTGCTGAAATGATTGGCTGTTTTGAGTTTTCCATATCAGTTGCAAAAAACTATTAAACAAAGCACATTCCTAACAGCATGTGATGAGTTGCAATTCAAGTATCCTGTGAGAAACTTAGTTCATGAGAATAAGGAACGAGGAATTTATGTTATCTTGAAAAAAATACAAGTGTACAAATACACTAAATAAAAGTGTAGATCAAAGTGTAGCAGAATAATATAAAATTTATTAATAATAAGCATTATTTAGGAATTCCAAAAACCTATTAGTTTGGCAGTGTTCTTTAAATGCTTACCATGAAAGATTTTACGTCTTAGTAAAAAGGGAATTCTCACATTTAAGTACTAAACTTTTCCCTGAATACATTTCATTTTGAGCATGATGGTTTTTATATCAGCAATCTTCTTAGTGTAATTGCCTTGCTTTCTTCGTAATTATTTTTCTTTTTAGGCGTATGTGGAATTGATGAGTTTGATAAAATGGGGAGCCAGCACCAAGCTTTGCTGGAAGCTATGGAACAGCAAAGTATTAGTCTTGCTAAGGCTGGCATTGTTTGCAGCTTGCCAGCAAGGACATCAATTATAGCTGCAGCAAATCCAGTTGGGGGTCACTATAACAAAGCCAAAACTGTATCCGAGAATTTAAAGTAAGTACCATATTTTCAAACTGTCTGCTTTATAGTTTGCAAGACAAACAGAGAAGTAAGGAATTTTTAATAACATTGTGACCTTTGTGTAAATTCTGAAGCTGTATTTTTTTTTTTTAATCCCATTTATATCCCGCCCTTCTCCGGAGACTCAGGGCGGCTTACAATTAAGCACAAGTCAAT
>JANHFM010005455.1:139819-150756 GCA_032468115.1 Grayia smithii | reverse complement strand
TTTCTCAGCAAAATAGAAAGCAAATATATTTGACTGGAAATAATTTGTTGTGAAAACAACTGCCTGGATGGCTCCTGAGATGGGGCTGAAGGGTGAAAGGGAAGCATTATGCTCCCTCCCATATTTGGGTAAACCAGGTGCTACAGAAAGAAAAAACAAACATATATTAATGTATATAAACAAATAATAGAACTATATGTATAGATAAATTGAAGTAAAGGGGAAAATGGAAATATAACAAATATATACTGATGTGGAAATGTAAAGAAGAAAATTATCAAAATTTTGTTTTTCTTAAAAAAACTGTTTAATAAAAACTATTTTTTTAAAAAAGAAAAAAGTGACTTAATGACCGGTTTTCACACTTACGACCACTGCAGCATCTCCAGGGTGACGTGATCAAAATTCGGACATTTGGCAACTGACTTATATTTATGACGGTCGCAGTGTCCCGGAATGACAAGCAAAGTCAATGGGGAAGCCTGATTCATTTGACAACTGTGTTACTAACTTAACAATTGCAGTGATTCAGTTCACAATGGTGGCAAGAAAGGTCGTAAAATGGGACAAAACTCACTTAACAACTGTCTTGCTTAGGAACAGAAATTTTGGGTTCAGTCATGGTCGTAAGTCAAGGACCACCTGCATTTTTTGCTTTATTCTCATAAATGGTGGAGGGAGGTTGTATTATGTACAAACTTTTTTTTCCTTTGTTATACATCTGTCCATTCTGCAGCCTCCTTGATTTTCTGATATGAAAAAACAAGTCTTCTCTTGAAATTTCTTTTTCAGGATTTATTTTGAGCCTATGAAGCAGTGGTGGGTTCAAAATGTTTTACTACCGTTTCTGTGAATGTGGCTTGGTGGGCGGGGCATGGCATAGCTTGGTGGGCATGGCTTGGTGGGCGTGGCAGGGGAATGATACTGTAAAATCTCCATTCCCTACCCAATCCAGGGGAAAGTTACTGCAAAATCCCCATTTCCTCCTGATCAGCTGGGACTTGGGAGGCAGTCAGAATTTTTACTACCAGTTCTCCAAACTACTCAAAATTTCTGCTACCGGTTCTCCAGAATTGGTCAGAACCTGCTGAAACCCACTTCTGCTATGAAGCCCAGATGGCTGGAGATTGCTAGAGAGATGATTATAAAATGAAATATGGTTTCTCTTTAGTAATGCATACCCAAGGAGATTCCATCCCAGCAATGAGAGTTATCATTTTTTTCTTCATGCTTGATAAAAATCAAAAATAACTTACCGGTATTTTCCATCAATACTGGAACATTTTTACAGGAGCATATTATGATGAAAAACACCAGATGATTGAACTTTAACCTTATAGCTGTATCAATTATCATTACAAATTTCACTTAATAGATTAAGGAATGAAGTCAGTTAGAAGGAGGGTTGTGATGAATTTCATCCAACCTGATGTCCTGTAGATATGTCAGTCCAACAAATTCTCATTTCCAATCTATACAGTCAATTGGCTAAACAAAATTGACCTTGTTGCCCAACAAGTTTAGAAGGAAGCAGTTGAAAGCTCAATTAAGAGAGACCCCTGCTAATAAGTAGACACAGGAAAGCTTACTTTTTAAATATTAGGGAGGCCACAAGAGGTATGTGGTGGAATGACTCGGTTTCCACCAGACTTAGCGCATGGGAATCTTGGCAGTTCAATTCTCTTAGCATGGGCAGATTGCGGAAGACAGCTGGATCCAGTCTTCTTAGCTTGGGCATTTGTGTTAGGTAGAAGGAGGTGAGCTGTGGCAGATCTTTGATCCAGTCCTCTTGAACTGGGAAGAAGAAGGAGGAGGAGGAGATGAGATCAAACAAAGGACAGACTTAAGGTGATACTGATTTGAAGGCACCGGTGGAACCTGTGGACCTCAAGATGCTGAAATTCCTAGTGGAATTTCTAATTAACACTCCCCTGGAGCAGGGGTCTCCAACCTTGGCAACTTGAACACTTGTGGACTTCAACTCCCATAATTCCTTAGTCAATTTTGCTTGCTTTGCTTGCCAAGGTTGGAGACCCCAAGGTTGGAGACCCCTGCCCTGGAGGATATCCTCTTCCTTACTTCTGCTCCAGGGAATTGTATGTTCAGTCATTTGTGCCTGACAATTTTTTAAAAGTCGATTATTTTGCAACCAGAATAAAACAGAAATAATTCTGTGAAAAAGGAATTGGTTCTAAGGTCTTTCTGTCTCCTTACTTTATATTTGAGGTAGATAAGAGAATGTTTGAATAATTATTAATTAGTGTGCTGGTTGATATTAATGATGCTTAATCATAATCATCATATCAAAATACAGTTTAGAGACTAGGCAGCTTGGAAGCTCTTCAACCATGGATAATCTCTGGATCAAATCAGATATCCCTGCCAAGAACCTTCCAATAATTGGCTAGATTCTAATACTCACAAGTGAACATGGTGGATGGGGCTGTGGAAATGGTAATTCAAACTACTTGTTGACCCTGGGTTGCTTATTTTGTTCTGTATTGTAAATGAGAAACACAATTTACAGTAAGCCACTGTAAAAGTACACATACACAAATGCCCTATCAGGTAAGAACACTTAACAAAAAATGTGGGCATTGTTTCTAAGACTCCTAAAATATAGGCATCAGGAGGAAAAAATATCTGGAAGCTGAAATACTAAATTTACCCATTCTTGGTTTTTAAAAGTGAAACAAGATGTTACTTTCCTAAACTTTCCTGAGAGTCTCATTGAACATTACTTTTGAGTAGTTTTGTAGATTTATTGTAAATCTTTAAATGTAATGTAAATAGTATATTAGGGATCTTTTAAAATAATAATCATCTCATTTGTACAAATGAATGATTATTATTGTTTTGTCTTGAAAAAGTTAAAGAAATCCCATAAATGGAAAATTCTTGTCTATATGTTTCTATATATTCAGATTTTAGCACCAGAATGCAAATTCTAATTAAAACAGAATGCAACTATATTATCGAACACCCATTATCCCCAGGCAAGGTAAGATTGGTAGTTTAGCATACCTAAAAGTTACAATTTTGGGAAAGATGTTTTACTAAAGTCTTCAGTCAGAGTTTAGAAAACTTTACAACCAAATTTTACACCCTCTCCCATCCCACCCAATTTGATGAGACTTGTTTTTCCAGTTAGACTTTAACACTTACTCCTTTCCAGAAAGGTTGCACTGAGGTCAAGGATGTTGATCAGAGCTTTTCTGGCTTTTTCAGTAGACTTTGGATGGTGGGACAAGTTCATTGCAAAAGCAGATTCCGGAATCCCTATTTCCCCATCTTTTCCCAGCCATGTGGATGACAAGTTCAGGAAATGCAGCTGAGGATAGCAGGAGAAGGCGAATGGCTGGATCTCTCTGATTGGGTTTCCCGCTAGAGACAACCACCTCAGATTGTCCAAAGAAGAAGTAATGCAGGAAGGTACAACCGAGAGCAAATTGAAGCTCAGATCTAAGAACTGTAGATGGCTGAGATTTCCAGTCTCCCATATCACCTTTCGGATCTGATTCCGTCTCAGAGAGAGGATTCGCAGTTTGGGCAGATAAGCCACATCTTGGCTATTTAATTCTGACAAAAGATTGACACTCAAATCCAGATGTTCCAGAAGCTCCGGCAGACATTCAGGGAAGGAAGTGAGATTTTTAATCTGGATGTGCAAGGTGATTGATGTCTGGTTCCTCAGCTCCTCACAAGGCAAGCTAGTAAGGTTTATGTTTTCCTCCCAGATATTCTGCTGAATCAGCAGGAATGGTGCCTTCACATCTTCTGGTATGACAGGACTTGCCTTCTCTGTGGGCCTAGCTGTGATGATTCCGACAAGCAAAACTACACAGGCCAGGAAGCTGGACATTGTGGTCCTTTAAATGTACCTTGGGTATGAAGAGGGAGCTGTTTTCAAAGGATAGGCTAAGGGAGGAAAACAACATTGAATACTACCAAAAGTTAATTCCCATAGAAGTACCCACTATTTTATAATGTCCATTCATTAAAATATCATAAGAACCTGACCTTATAGTTGGAAGAGGAAAAAAATGCAACTGGATTTGGTCTTGATATCCAGCCAGAGGCTCTCCTAAGTGGCAGATAGATGTTAATCACTAATTCAGATGACTACTTTTTATTTATTAGAGTTTTATTCTGTCTATTACTTTTATAAATAGCTCAAGGGGATGAACACACACAATACTTCTACCTCCTATTTTTTCCACAATAAACAACCATACGAGGGTGAGTTGAATCACCCTACATCTTCATACATACACGTACATGCATGTGAGTGAACAAAAAGGAAAGAAGAATAGAATAGCATAGAATAGCATAGAATAGCATAGAATAGAATAGCATAGAATAGAATAGAATAGTTGGAAGGGACCTTGGAGGTCTTCTAGTCCAACCCCTTGCCCAGGCAGGAAACCCTATATAATTTCAGACATTACTATCACTACACCAAAGTGACCTGTCTACTATTTAGCCAATTATTTATTATCCATTAGCGTTCATTCAGACTATAGACATGTACATCCACATATTATATAACTATCCATTTAGAAGTACTTTCTGGGGAATGCAACTGACTTTACTGTACTATTTAATAATTTAATCCTGTGCTAAACCTGCCTTGCAATTTCTCAAAAGTTTCCCTTCTTTGGAAAAAAGACCTTCTGTTGTTGTTGTTTTTTGACTCTGTTCTTGGGGGTTCATAAACTTTCAAACTTCTTTTACACATTTGAGCAAACTTTGTAATCGAAGGTGGTGGCATGGATTACAGCCGGTTTATTCTTTGTGTAGCTGCACATCCTTTCTTCATTCTGAAACATCCCTGGCCCTCCACACATCACAAAGTAAAAGCAATACCCTCCTAAGGCTTTTTTTTTGTGTGTGTGGGGGGGAGCAAACTGCTGAACAGAGGTTTATACAATGTGGCTGGCCAATCATACATATATCTCTTGACCAGCATATAAGTGTTAAGAACCCCTCAGTCTCCATTTCTAAAGTTAATTCCCTTAAATTGAAAAAGGCAGGCAGCTTGTTCTGTGTTCACTGGAATAAATACATTTTAGATATTACATCAACGTATTGACTGTTGTAAAGTCAGCAACAGATTCTACCAGCCCCAAAGGGATGATTGTTGTTCAACAACAATGCTGTGCAGCCACAACTTTGCCACCCGCTCCAAATATTGATTTTACAGCCCCTTTCGCAATGCTCTGAAAATTGGACTTGTCTCTACCGAAACAAATCTTGTGGGTAAAGCCTCAAGCCTCCATATCAACTATCTCACCCGAACTTCTTGTCAGAAAAAGCAAGCCTCGGTCCTCTTCTCCTGAGGGACACGAGGCCGAGAACAATGCCACTAACATCCAGCCACTTGCCTGAAGCAAGAGAAGATGGGACACTTGCAGAATTCCCCTTTAACATGGAAGCGAGAAGAGCTCACCTGTGCAGCCCTATTGTCCACTCCACCTGAGTCAATCTCCTCTTTCATTTAGCCAGATTAGATCTTGAACACCGCCCTCTGAATCAAAGGGAACTATCCTGGCTTCCTCTTCGCCATCAGTCTCTGTTTGAACTTACCTAGTAGCGCAGAGTGTCTTGGGGAGAGGTCAGTGTCGGCTCCTCTCCCTGATTTCCCAGCACTTGCTTTATGCATTCCAGTGACTCAGAGCTGACGCACCAGTAGCTGTG
The DNA here is from genome assembly GCA_032468115.1 of Grayia smithii. Classification (NCBI taxonomy): domain Eukaryota; kingdom Metazoa; phylum Chordata; class Lepidosauria; order Squamata; family Grayiidae; genus Grayia; species Grayia smithii. Next base: position 145,059 of record JANHFM010005455.1, on the reverse strand, counting down.
CTCACTTGCTCCTGACCCCTTCAGCCCCCACCCCAACCAAACCCCCAGTGTCTGTTCCTGGGTGTGAGAGATGTGTTGTTCCACATCTCCCCAGATGGGAGAGATGGGCCAGCCCATACCCTTTGTAGTCTCACCCCACCCACCCCCAAACCCCCACCCCCATTCTTTGAGTGGAGATGGGCAGCTCCATTCACCAGTTAGTTGCTTCCTGTCTGGCTAGCTAGCTAGCTGGCCAGCTTGGGTGGGGAGAAAAAGAGTTGCATTCTGCAACCAGGAGAGAAAAGAGGTGGGCAGCAGAGGGAAGATGAAAGCTTGGTGGGGAACGGCTGTTGATAAGTTTTCCTTCCCAAAGAAGGGAAATGTCTTGTTTCAACTTCCCTTCAGCTGTTGTTCATAAAGGAACAAATTTGTATTACAGCTGAGAGTTTGTATAAACTCTGCTAATAGCTGTTTGGTCAACAAACCATGGCTAAGCTGACCATTTTTATTTTATTAGTTTCTATACTTTTCTCCTGCCTTTATTCTTTTTTTTTATTCTTTATGGGCCAAGTGTGATTGGACACACAAGGAATTTGTCTCCGGTGCATAAGCTCTCAATGTACATTCAACAACAAAGTGGTAGATTATGTATCATAGATCATAATTACAATCATTAATCATAAGATACAACATTCTTATTATAAATAACACAAGGCAGTGAAATATTTACTACTCCTTCCTCCTCCTCCTTTCTCCACAACAACAACAACAACCCTGTGAGGGTGGTTTGTGCTGAGAGAGAGTGACAGCCCAAAGTCACCCAACTGGCTTTCATGCTTAAGGCAGCACTAGAACTCACAGTCTTCTGGATTCTAATCTGGTGCCTTCCCCACTAGATCAAACTGGAAAGAAGTGAATTGTGGGATCAATGTAGGAATGTAGTTTGCAAATACAAGCAGCAAGCTTTATATATAGTATATGTGGATAAGTGCAATGAGCCCCTATCATTTTATAATGGAAGGGAGAAAAAAAAAAGAAAGATGAAGGTGTCAGAGGATGGTTAAAAAGATACTAGGCCCTTACTCTGCCAATTCCACCCCCCCTTTCAAAATTGCTCCTTTCTATACAGCTTCTATATATTTAGTCTGCAGGTACCCCTGGAGCTACATGGGAACAATTTAAAAGGAATAATTTTGATTAGTTTGTGGCATGTTGTTATTTGGCTTAATTAGTCTCAAATTACCTCACCTCCATTTAAAACAACTGAAACACAGGTAAATAATATTAATAATTGGGCTACCGCTACAATTCTTTGAATGATGTTTAATTTCTCCGTGCTGATATCATCCAGGGTGGGCATTATCAGTTCTCTCCCCTTTTTAGCTGCTTTTTATAAAGGGAAGTAATGGGGTGGGGGGGGGGTTGGCCAATTGTTATGCTGTGTTTTGTGTGTAGAGATCTAAAATTGAAGGAGGAAAGACAAAGGGTGGCTGTTAATGGGGAAAACCAGCAGGCAGCTATGTTTAAAGAGAAACCTGCTGTTGAGGGGCAGGATTTATGAGCTCATAGAATAGCCTTTAGTAGCAGCGGAATGCTGACTTTGAGAACAGATACTAACATCTCCTTATCTTTGTCCATGTCAGTCAGTATCAAGGAAGCTTTGAGACATACCAGCTTGCCCACACGTGTAAGGGAGATAGCTTAATGGACCTGTCTGGAGACATTTGACTCTGTCCCCTTGCTGTAAACAAACCTGCTTGTACTTTTGGAACAACCTTTTAAAGTTACAAGTATAAGCTGATATTACCCAACACTGTTCAAATATTTTACCAGCTCTGAAAGCTTCTGATACTGGTTAATTCTTCCCCCAGCCATTGTTCAAGGAAGACAAAGTCTAAAATTGCACCCTTAAGTAAGTAATTCTAAGAAACATCAAGTTATAAGCATATGTGGACAAGACACCTGTTCACCTGGTCCTACATGAATGTTTAACCATGGTCCAAGAATTATTTGAGATTTAAAGGTGCAGCTACCCATTGAACTTATAGAGTCCAGAGACACTGAAAATAAAGACATCATGTTTGGTGGTTTCGTTTTCAGCATACTAGTATTGCATTTATTTGTTTTTAATAAACAAAAGTGAGATGGGGAAGGAAATTGGGTAGCCAACAAGGGAATTAATAATTGACAGCCCTTGGTGCTATATTGTGGGAATGTAAAAGTTTGTGTACCATGCAAATTGGCATGGTGTTAATATCCAGACTCTAATAGGAATCAGTCATAGTAGCTCATGATAACTATACTAATTCCTAACTTTAAAAATATTTCTCCTTCTACAAGTTTCAATAAATATAAAGGCATATAACATATAGATAAATTCAACCACAGTTACAACTGGAAAACTATTACCATTTTAGACCAAGCCAAATCAAAAAATGTTAAAGAATTCCTGGAAGGCTGGCATTCAGACAAATCCACCATTATCAGGCTCATGGAGATAAACAACATTTATGGTACACAACATTTAGATAATAAAAACAAAACAAAAAAGGAAACAAAAAAAGACCAGAATACATCCTTTCCAGGAGCCAATACCCAGATAACACAAGGTAAACAATCTAGAGAAAACCATACCGTAATCAAGGAAAAACCCACACCTCCAATATTGCAGGGCAAGCTATTGTATATAAACTTGAGGCAAAACCCCACATTCCCTAGCATTGATGACTTTATATAGTTGGGTAATGAAATGTCTGTAAGGAAGCAACCAAGTTCAGAGAGCACAAGGACTCCATAGTTAAATCCTGAGCTACGTACATTCTCCTCTATTGTTTGATAAAACATATCAAACAAAAACATATTTACATCTCATCACTCATCCTTTTGTTTTAATGCTCCAGAGTTAGGAATCCTCTTTTTTTTTTTTTTTTGTTGCTGGTACATTTTGAAATGCTAAAAAATGTGGGGATGCACAGCAGCCTCCAATGGAGGTCACAGTGTCACAAGCAATGTTGTGAAACAAACCATGTCTCTTTCCTATATGTAGCGTGACATCACATGTACGCCTTAAAGAGGCAGAGCTTGCAATGCAGTGCCGCAACACTGCTTCAATCACGCTAAAGAAAGGAATGTGAGCTTGTAAATGCACTCATAAAATGGCTATTGTATGTAGTTTGCCTATGCATGCAGTAGCAGCCATGGAAACACAATCAGCATCTGCTTTACCAGGCCAGCTGGCAGGGATGATGCTGGCCATAGTTTCCTAGCATTTCTCGTAAGATGTTTCCCCATTCTCCTGCCCCTCTTTTATTTGTAGCTTTTTTTCCCCCTGGGTCTGCCTCAAAAGCACTGGCATGAAGTTACTCCCTAGTTTCATTTTCTAAAAATGACTCTGACTCCTGGAAATAGTCAATACTGGAAACTGGCATTTTTCTTTGTAGGATGCCAACTTTTCTTGAAAAAAATTTAAACAGTTGGATAGATCAGAAAATCTGGCAGGCACACATTAAAAAAGTGAAGTGCGAACCCAGGTTTTGTGGCAAGAAAATGGAATGACTTACTTGTGTCCCCTTCCTGTACATTTTAGAAGATTGCTCAAAACGCAGAAGGAATATACTCCCTCACCTCAAATAATAACAGGTAAGACATGACCGATTTCTACATGCTGTTTATATAGAAAATTAAAATGCAAATTGGTTAATGATGGAGTTTTAATGAAAGGTATCCAGATGATAAAGGAATAAGGCATAAGCCAGTTTTGTTTAAAGGCTTCCTCAGGGCAGAGAGAAAAACATGAATTGTTTCAGATTATGCCTACCTCTTTTATTGCAGTGTTAGTTAATTCTCATAGAGCCATCCCAAAAGTAGCTTGCAACAAGAAACGTGAGAATGCTTATTTCTCTGGGAGCATCCATTTGGGAGTTGCTATAATCCCAACAGATTGGGCAACCAGGTAAAGCAAGGCTAAATTGTAGGTTGAGCCATTAATGAAATACTTTGCATATGACTGTATTTTGGTGCAATCGATGGTCCTAAAAAGTGCTTCGGTATTGGAAGGCACTCTGAATTATAAAGTAGCCACTCCTGGTTTAGCACACCTATATAAATGAAAGGGAAGTTAAACATGGCTTAATGTGTCTTGTGAACACAGTCTTTGTTTGAAGTTAATAGTTAAGTTGGGAGGGAGTATATAGTATCATTGGCCTGAAGCCCAAAATGGACAGATGAGTGAGTGGTTGACTAAAAGGTAAAGGTAAAGGTTCCCCGCGCACATAAGTGCTAGTTGTTCCCAACTCTAGAGGGTAGTGTTCATCTCCGTTTCAAAGCCGAAGAGCCAGTGTTGTCCGAAAATGTCTTCGTGGTCATGTGGCTGGCATGACTAAATGCCAAAGACGCATGGAATGCTGTTACCTTCCCACCAAAAGTGGTCCCTATTTTTCTACTTGCATTTTTTATGTGCTTTCGAACTACTAGGTTGGCAGAAGCTGGGACAAGTAATGGAGCTCATCTGGTTACGTGCCACTAGGGATTTGAACCGCTGAATTGCCGACCTTTCAATCGACAAGCTCAGTGTCTTAGCCACTGAGCCACTGTGTCCCTTGAGTGGTTGACTATGAACTGTCAAAAAAGAGGAGGTGCAACAATTAAGCAAGACATAACAGGGTTCACACTATTGAAGAATAAAATGACCTTGGTTTGCTCACCTGGAGAGGATGTCTTGGAATTCCATATAGTAAAAAGCATATACAAAAAGAGGAGAAGGTCAAAAAACGTGAGGCAGAACCAAAAGAAGATGGAGAGGCAACATCAAAGACATGCTACAACAGCATCAAATAGCATTGGTTGAGGCGCCAGAAGAGCTAGAACTAGAACTATATGTCCTCCTCGAGCCCTGAACTGTAAAAGAGGATCTTATTATGCTGCAAACATCTTCCCAGCACCCGGTCTGCTCCCATAGGGCAGGCCTTCTCAGGGTGCCCTCAGCCAGACAATGTCAGGTGGCGGTGCCCAGGGGAAGAGCTTTCTCTGTGGGAGCCGACCCTGTGGAATGATCTACCCATGGAACTTCGGACCACCCCAGACCTTCACTCCTTCTGCCCTGACCTGAAAATGTGGCTTTTTCATCAATCAGGCTATGGCTGACCAATTTTAAATTTTTAAAATTATATTTAAATTTGATTTTAACTTATTATTATTGCCCCTTTTTAACTTTTCTAATATTTTAATGTTAAATGTTATGTTCTTATGTGTTATGTTTGGTC
>JANHFM010005455.1:81307-101221 GCA_032468115.1 Grayia smithii | reverse complement strand
TGGCTGAGGAATTCTGGGAGTTGAAGTCCACCCATCTTAAAGTCACCAAGGTTGAGAAACACTGACATAGTCTGTATGGAAAAATAACAACTGAGGTTGATTCCTGTGATTCATAGGCTTCTTCCCAGATAATCAGTCTATTCAGCCTCAATAACCTTGAATTAAAAAGTCAATTCTTTAGTCATCGTAACAAAGATTTAAGAATAATACTAATACTATTCATGAGGAAATTATTAATTACAGATGCAAATCGTTTGTGGGAAATTCCTTTGATGAATTTAGGAAAGTACCATCCTTAATATTTACCCTCAGATGAGAAAGATTATAGACCCTGGAAGGGGTTGAAAAAAGGGCCCTTCCCAGATAGACTACCTGAAAAATTCAGATTTTAATTTCCATAATCCCCAGACTAGAGATTAGAGGAATTAGTCGAGTATATCTACTGGATGCTATGTTGGGACCAGCTGGAAAAAGAGAAGTGTGTGGCTTATTATGATCAGTAGATGTCACTCTATCCACACTAACAGTCAAGGTTGTCTGAATGTCCAAAAGGACAAGTTTATTAGCAGATTTGGGGGAAATGTCAGTTTTCTAATTTATTTCTCATCAATCCTTTTAATGTTAAGACACTTGCTTACTATTGCAAAATATGAAGTAATATATTCAGGGGTGGGTTCTACTTACTTTTACTACCGGTTTGCAATGGGAGCACACATGCGCACTCGCTTCGCTCGCTTGTGCATACACACTTCTGTGCATGCGCAGAAGCTTCTGCACATATGCAGATCGTCAATTGTGACGTCCAGCTGGGTGGGTGGAGCTTCCCGCTGTTTTTACTCCCGGTTCTAAAGAACTGGACAGAACTGGGAACAACCCACCACTGAATATGTTGTTTAGAGTGTGAATATTGATTATGTGCCATTAGTCAGTGCTGGGTCCCAGCGATGACATAGATTTTCTCCATGATGATTGTTGTTATGGGAAAAATAGAAGAACAAATGAGTATTATATGTGCTCACCACTTATTTATAAAAATAATAAAGATGTGATAAAAAAATGTCTGTCTCTTTATCCTTAACCTGGTCTTTTAGGCCTCCCAACTATGTACTCATCCCCATTGTAACTCAGTCCATCTTGCTACTGACCATCCTTTCTTCTCTTTTCCAGAGAGCTGTGGCTTCATACAATGTGTCTAAAGTAGAATAATTTAAGCCTGGTTGTTTTGCCTTCAGGTAGAACTCTGGATTCATTGCTTTGATGATTCATTTGTTTTCTTGATTGTGCATGATATCTCAAGAGTTTTATCCCACACCAAATTTCAAATAGATCAATATTCTTTCTATACTATTACTTCATAGTACATATGTGTGTATTTATGTATGTACTGTATGTATGTATAAATATATGTTCGTGTGTATGTGTTCGATTTCATGAAATACATCAATTAATATTTCACTCCCTTTTAAATAAATTATTAAATTCAATTTAAATGAAATAATATGCTTCACAAACACAGGGGATAGACAATTTCTAAGTGTTGAGTGAAGTGAAAGGCATGGGGGAGATGATGTCAGGGGAGTGATGACTTTGTGGGAAACTGTTGTTAGCAATTGGATGCAAGATATCTCCTCTTTAGGTTGATGGGAAAAATTATATGGAAGGTGGGTGAATTTTAATTGTGATGGGAGATAGCAATAGCACTTAGACTTATATGCTGCTTCACAGTGCTTTACAGCTCTCTCTAACCGATTTACAGAGTCAGCATATTGCCCCTAACAATCTGGGTCCTCATTTTACCAACCTTGGAAGGATGGAAGGATAAGTCAACTATGACCCAGTCAAGTTCAAACTCCTGGCAGTGAACAGAGTTTGCCAGCAATACTGCATTCTAACCGCTGCACCACCACAGCTCCTGGTGGCACAGGATATGGTGGGAAATATGTGCCAAACCATTATAGGAGAAGGGATCAGCACAGGAAATGGCATCAAATGTATGTAAAAATACCCACAATAACTGAATGCTCCACTATTAAGACAACAGCCCAATGTACCACAAGAAGAGCTATGTAAGAACATTATTCAGATGAATACAAATGCATTGCAGCAACCCAAAACACCAACAAAAGAAATAGACAGCCTATTCTGCAGCATCTTCCAGCAAAATGGATACCCATGCAACTTTATTAAAAAAGGGCCTAACCACCCAGTCTTCTCTAGGTAGAAATGACTCTCATATATGCTTGTCCTGAGTGGAAATATGGTTTCCACTCCAAATGAGGTGAGATTAATAGGACTCTGGTGAAGATGGTGGCCACCACTCTATGGAATAGAGTGCTGGTCAAATCAGCTTCATTTTGGAAGGTGGTCAATATGGTGGTATTATTAAGAAGGGCTTTGAAGTCCTTGGAGGTTGCTTGACTAAGTGAGTTGGCACTACTTGATATTAAAGTGTGATCTAATCTTACTTTTTTACAGCACTTGTGCTTTGTTTTATCTCATCTATGGTATCCTTTGCCTCTGACTTTTGTGAACTGTCAAGAGGTCTTGAGATTGTGGTGGATACAGAAATATAAAGAAATGTGTTCTTGGAAACCTGGAAAAGCAGCAGAGAGGAGAGCATTGCCTGCTCACCAGCTTTTCGTTCATGCCAATTGTGAATGCTTTAGGCAGTTATAGAAGAAAAGCAATTACTGAGACGTTCAATCCCATTTCTCTCCAACCGTTGCCAGCTATACAACAGGTGGTCTAAAGGGAAGAATAACCTTTCATTCAATGAAGCATTTGCTCTCTCTGGGAAAAGAAAAGTATTTGGCATATCTTCTATTAGTCTGTTTACTGAAGGGAAGAATAACTTTAATCCCTCCCAGTGTTTCTTATTGAATGGAGAAGAACATAGGCAGTTAGTTGTGTCTTATTCCTAACCTGTCTTCAGGTAAAATGACTTCCCTGGTAAATTTTATTTTACAGAGGTTGATATGGATCTTGAGAATCTTTAAATTTTAGATTGTCATTTTTGTTTCTAATACATTCTTTTATTACCTCGGGTATCCTTGCTCACTCTTGAGTGTTGTTTTCATTTATTGACCTTCTCAGAGTTTTTTTGAGTTAGGCACAGTGGTGGGTTGCTCCCGGTTTGGTCTGGTTTGCGCGAATAGGTAGTGGTGACGCCGAACTGGTTCTATGCATCCTGGACCTGCCCCCCCGCGTGCCCGTACTTACCGATCCGCGCACTTGCGCGCATGCACGCATGTGCAGGAAGCCTTTTTTGACATTTTTCCATCAAAAAAAGCTTCTGCGCATGTACGGGAGCACCCGTTCGGCATGCACAAAGCTCGTGCACCTTTAGAAGCGGTAGTGGAGGTAAGTAGAACCCACCCCTGGTTAGGCAGCCTAAAAAATGATAAAATAACTAACGAATAAATAAATCACTGAAATAAACATAATAAGTTTGCATCAAAGGCAATGGTGAAATGCAATTTTTTTTACTACCGGTTCTGTGGGCATCGCTTGGTGGATGTGGTGTGGCTTGGTGGGCATGGCTTGGTGGGCATGGCAGGGAAGGATATTGCAAAATCTCCATTTCCACCCCACACCAGGGGAAGGATACTGCAAAATCCCTATTCCCTCTCCACTCCTGGGGGAAGGATATTGCAAAATTTCTATTCCCACCCCATTCTGGGGCCAGCCAGAGGTGGTATTTGCTGGTTCTCCGAACTACTCAAAATTTCCGCTACCAGTCAGTGATGGGTTGTTACCTGTTCGCCCCAGTCTGGGTGAACCAGCAGTGGCAGCAGCAGGAGGCCCTGCCCACCTGCTCGGATGCTTCTGCACATGTGCAGAAACGTTGCTTGTGCATGCTAGCGCACGCCCACTCACGAATGAACCGGTAGCGATGGGTTTTGAAACCCACTCCTGCTACTGGTTCTCCAGTACCTGCTGGATTTCAGAACCTGCTGGATTTCACCCCTGATCAAAGGGTACATTTCCTTTACCATTTGTAAACCAAGATTTCTCTCCATTAGGCTTCAGTTGGAAGCAACCAGCATAAAGTTAAATCTGGTTTAAAATTAGGCTCTCAGAAAAACAGTGTGTGTTTCTAAACTGAACTTTCAGTTTGCAAACTAGACTAGATATATTTAAAGTTCCAGTTGGTATATTTTAATCTGAGCATGCTTGCCTATGACCGCAATCATAGGCTGGAGAGGAAGAGGAGGCCAAGACCATCTATACAGCTCTGTATTAGCAAGGAGAACAGGGAGGAGGACTATTTGGCAGGGGTCTTGTCCTAGAACCCAGAACTGAACAACCTGTGTGCATGGGTGTTGCATCACAGCTTGTAAAAGCACAAGCATCTGCAGCAGTGTTGGGTTGCTCCTGGTTCAGCCCGGTGAGCCGATAGCAGTGACAATGTGATGTCACTGAACCGGTTCTCTGCCACTGGGGGCTGGGCCTGCCCACCTGCCCCTACCTTACTTTTTCCTTTATTTCTTCTTTTTTAGCCCAGCTGATATGAGCTTTGGAGTGGATTGCCACGCCTCAGCTGGGCTAAACTGCTATGTGCCTGCGCAGAATGCTTGTTCGGAGCAGATTGCTGCGCCTCAGCTGGAAAAAAATCTAATGCGCAGGTGCGGATCACCTGTTTGGCGCGCATGTGAGCGAAGTGAGATCACGCGCAAAGCGCATGCATGAAGAGAACTGGTGGTAACACGGGATAGAATCCACCACTGATCTGCAGGGGGTCAAGCAGAGGCAGATGACAAAATGTGTGTCATTAGTGCATGATGCTAATCCTGTCACTTATATACTGGCATCCAGCATCAGGACACATCTACAGAAGACCAGAATATGCGATGACATGATATCACAAGGCACATTTGCAGTAGCCAGGGCTTTTGGTGAATCACCACGGCAAACTGACATCCCTAGAAAGATACATTGGATCCAAAAACAATGCTCAACTGCAGGATACGGGCTACCAAAATCTCTCCAGAGTAAGGGGAAATCATAAGATTACCCATATATACTCTAGGCAGTTATTATTTTTTTGTGAGCACACAGCAGGATGAGTTTTTGTGGTTGACATCTAATAAGCTGGGAAATGCAGGATTCCATATTGCTTATAGCTGCTAATGTCACCTATATGAAATCTACGTTTGACTAAGACTCATCTCTTAATCACTTCGGATTTAATTTTTTTAAAAAAATTCAGAACCTTTAGATTGGCAACTATTATTGACATCACCAGATGAGTTTTTTTTTCAAATTGCTTTTTTACAAGTTGAATTACAAGTTTAAAGAATTGTAACAATTTTTAATGTACAGCAAAAGGATGATTAATGTTGGCTTTAGAAAATTTTAAACTGATTAAGACTCAGATGGAACTTGATTTAAGACTGTAATTAATTGAAAGGATCCTTTCTTGTGGAAAATGTTTCTACTTAGGTAAAACTGGCAAATGTAACTGATAAGATGATTTTGAAAACTGGACATTAGAAGGCACTAGTTAGATGGATATTTAAAAAAAAGATTTTTGGTGAATGTGTACAGGATCCATCCATCCATCCATCCATCCATCCATCCATCCATCCATCCATCCATCCATCCATTTCTATAGCTGGCCATCTCAGTCAATGACTGGCTGGCTTACAATTAAAAAAATATATAATTTAAATATTAAAACATTTTAAAACAAGAAAAAAAGAAGAAAAACATCCAAAGTAAATATACACAGCCGCCAAGATACTTGGCCAGCTAGCAATAAAGCCAGAAAACAGGCCCCTTGACACAGTCAGCACTCCAGGCTCAGAAAAATTGCCAGGTTTTGAGGGCCTTTCAAAAGGCTAACATTAGATTTCTGTGTGGGTACATTTTTCTTATGGAAATAATTTAGCATAATAGCATTTTGGGAGGCATTGTTTTGGGCTTTCCAGTCTGGTCTACAACCCTAAGATTTGCTAGTGGTTTTCCATCTAAGCATCAGGCCTGTTTAGTTTTTCAGAGTGCCACCATATTTGGAGAGGTGATGCCACCTGCTGTGGTTGCCTGGGGCAACAGGATAACCATAACTGCATATGCTGATTGAAGTGGACACACTTGTCTGGTGGGAAGAGATGGACGCATAGCACCATTCTGTCCAGCATCAAACTTATCTGTATCACTTGAACCCAAAATGGTCTTGACAACTATAGTTGATTAGAGAAAAAAATATATACAGACAGAGAGAGAGCTTTGGGTTTATTAAAATTCCAGATGATATACTAATAAACTGGCAGTCAAATGCTATACTAGTAAACTGCTTCTGAAAAGTTGTCAACTCCTGCATTACAACATATGTACATACAGTCCCTTCATTGTATTCTTTTATGGACAAAGATGATAGGGATGTCATTCAGAAGGTGATCTGTACACAGAAAGCTGCTTCCATATGTACTGGATAGAAGGATTATGCACACAGTGTAATTTCAATTGCAATGTGCTAATTGCAGTTTAATTTTAATGAGAAAACTCTGCCTTTAAGTACATAGGAGCAAGCCAATGAATTTTATCAAGGAGAAATGTAAACGATTTGGAGTCTGTATGCCCTAAGTTTCCTATGATATTCTAGCGAACATTTCTGAAGTCAGTACAAACATTTCCAGAAGTTGCTTCCTAGTTTGGCACTCCCTTTCCACTTGAAAGTAACCAAAGGATGAATGTTTTCCTGGATTAAAAACAGGTCTCATTATTTAGGATGGCAGTTAGTGGCTAGGAATAGGGCAAAATCTTATTTTAGCAACATAAATCTCACCATGTAAAAGTCTCTCTCTCTCTCCCCACCTCTATCTGCATCTGCATCTCCCCCTCCACTCTCCACTCCCTACTCTATCATCATGTTCATCTCTATTATTAGAAGAAAATCAGACTTTCCATCTGATCAGGCAGATTGGGGAAACTGTCTTGCCAATTTTTAGTAATACAGGATTGAAGAATTCACAATCATTTTCTAAGTTTTAAAAGACCTGAGTGCAAATGCATTTATGCATGGCGTGTACACACATACACACACATTAGGGTTCAGATAAATATTCTAAGCAGCTGAATCAGAAAGCCAAACACTTAAACCCACCATGGACAACTATATTTACATCATTGTGAACACACATGCTTTCTTTCAAAAACCAAAATTTCCACCTATTTTCCAAAGTGTGTTATTAATTTTCATGGCATGTATCATAGCAGAATGATTGCATTTCTGAGCTTGGTTTCTTTCAACATGATCTAGTCTCTGCTTTCTAAACCACTTGTTTTTATATCTATTACATGTAGGAAGCACTGAAGTCAACAAAAGAGGAACTCGGATGGACGGCTTGTGTCAAAGAAAAGATTGCCAACGGCAAAATATGGATATAATTTTATAACATTATTTTATAATTAAAGTAATAAGTGGGGTTTCCTGCTATTGTTTAAAGATGTGTCGTGATACATTTAAATCATTGGTAAAAGTATAAGAAAATGCTACTAAGTAAGATGTTGGCAGCAAAGCTGGTACCAAGGGGAAAGAGCAGGCGAAGGACATGTGCAAACAATTTCGTGGGAATAGTTCTGTTTATGGCATGTAGATTCTGTTTTAGGAACTCTAACCACTTAGAAAGTATTTTCATTCTTGCCAGAATGAGGTTTTGCTTGTTTGTTATTGAACATCTTATGTGGATAGACTATTTTTTTTTTTTTACTGGCAAAGAAATGTAGTATGTTGGTTTGGTGTGTGAAATAAGTATTTTAACTGAATTTTGAAGAATTCTTTAAAAGCATGTAGAAACGATCGCAGTTTGGGTGCGATGTAGTACCCAGCATTGCACTCAACCTAGTTTGTGTGTATGTGGGCATGTGTGCATATATACACATGAGATATATTATGCATATACTTTTCTCTGTGACATATAAATATATATCCTAATATACTATGCAACTGAAGATAATGGCCAATATTCAAGGAGTCAGTGAGTTCCATGTTCCATGCACCATTTCTGATTCCCAATTGGCTGTCCCTTCATGTTATCCAGTGAATTATTACTTTTGAATTGGAAAGATTTTCAAACATGTCTTGTAGAATGAAAGTGGAATTTGTATCCTTTAAAAATGGGGAAATGGGCACAAGAACCTTGCTTGGGTGTACCCAACCTGTTGCATGCATCATGAATTATGAACAAGCGTTCCTATCTTTATCTAAAATAATGCACTCTGTTTTTATGAATCCAGAATACAAGAAGTTCTTAAATTGATAGGTTGTCCTATGCCATTTATATTCAGGGTGGTGAAGCACCCACACACCCATCACTAAATCTGTAAGGAAACAACACAAGATGGTTTAAGTTAAGGTCAGCTAATATTTCTAAAAATCCTGAGGGGGAAAAAAATACTAAAACCCTCAAATATGTTACCACTTAAACTTCTAGGCTAGGGGAAGGAATTTTACCACCGAAGTTTCATATCATCCCTCCCTTTAATTGCCATTCACTTCACTGGATGGGGATTGACATATAAATGGGTGGATCAGATAGGGAAGGAAGGATTTTTTAAAATTGTGTTTCACATTCAGAAAACACAGATTGGTGTCATGTACCAACATTTTTAATGCAGCGAGTAAATGTGTAGGAGTACAGTGGAGGTTTCGCCTTTGCTCGCGATAGCATAGCTTAGCCTCAGAGTCATTTTTGTCAGGTATGAGATCCAGTAGAATCACAGAACATTTTCCAGAAGCTGGCTTTCAGAAAGGACTCTTAATATGCAATTTAGCCTTCTTTTTTGTTGAATAAGTGCTTGAGAGTCTAATTAAGTTTGATTGTGGTGATCCTATTTGTTAATATTTCCATCCCAGCTGTGTTTTCGTTTTTTGGGGGGTTTTGTTTTGTTGCAGAAGGGACATAGGAAGAAGGGACATTTTCTTCTGTCCACTAGTCTGTGACCTATTGTCCTGACCCTTCTTGCTTTGCCAGCTTGATTCTGGTATCTGACCAAATTGGAGAAAGCTTGGATGGCTGACTGTGAAGAAGTAAAGATTGCAAAGAGTTCAGATAATTTCTATTTTTACATAAAAATTAAACGAAGGCACGTACCGTTTTATGTAGGAGTAGGATATGGTGAATCAAAGTAACCACGGGATAACATGGAAGCTACTTCTTTATTACCTGCCTCGTCATCTATGTTTCTTAGTGAAGCCTCTTTTGACTGTAGCAGCAAACTGTCCATATTTCACTACCAACACTGAACTCATTGACCTCTTGCCCATTTTTTTTTTGGTCAAATAGAGAGGGAATATCTGAGCATTTGCATCATTCAGTTTCCTGATTACAGATGAATGGAAAGGCAGGCTCATTGCTGATTTCAAACTGGGAATTCAACTCTTATTTCAAAGGTTTTGGATCTGGTTGGGTAATGTGATCGTCTTGCTGGGAAAATTAAAGGAAACATGAACATGAATTAAGCATGTGGGGATAGGATATGGCTTTTATTTTATTAACTCGGCAAGTTTCTTGCTCTTATTCCCTCGTAGTTTACATAACATTGCTGGAATTTCTTCACTGTTGTTTTTCTTTCTTCCAAGAATGAGCACACAGTGATCTGTGCTTACTCAATACCTGGTCTTTTTCCAGCAAAAGAAAATATGAGTTGATCTAGTTCATTTCCAGTATTTGTTGTTCCAACTTGCTAGTCTAGTTTGCTTCCACTAATTACTGTTCTATCTACTATAGAAAGTAAATGGATGCTTTGATTATGTGATAAAATCCTAAGCTCAGAGTTTTAATAAGCATCTCATAACGTCTACAAAACTGACCTTATATTTGTTGGCAATGTTTTGATTTAAACCAGCCTTTTCTTTCCCACCCTGGTGCCCTCCAGATGTGTTGGGAGTACAGCTCCAAAATATTTGATACATTTTAAATATTTATATTCTGTCTTTAAAACAAATGTTTTCCCAGGGCGACTTCCAATAATCTAAAATCATGATTTCAAATTTAAATTAAAGCAGTACCTAAAATATAGAAACTATATTAATGATATGTAATATTTATATTATTATTATTTATAAGACAAGCATTAAAATAGCAGCAAGAAATGGGTTAGAAGCTGTATGCAATATAAATAGGGATATGTGAATACACATTTATAGCTGGAAAAAACAGCAAAGTTTTCCCCTGGTGCTACAGAAAGAATAAAGGCAGATCTTAATGGAGGGCATTCCAGAGGAAGTGGGTCACCACTGAAAAAGTCTTTATGGGACTATCACCTACCATAGCTAAACATGGAGAGCCCCCATCAGACCTTCAGCGGATCATTAAAAGCAATGTTTTTCAACCTTAGCAATTTTTAAGACATGTGGACTTGAAGCACTCCTATGATGCAGTCCCATGCTGGAGGAGGAATTATGAGAGTTGAGGTTCACACATCTTAAACTTTCCAAGTTTGAGACACATAGATTTCAATCAGTGTTTCTCAACCTTGGCCACTGGAAGATGTGTGGACTTCAACTCCCAGAATTCCCCAGGATCTTTTCACAAAAGGTTTCTTCAGATATTGTACTTCCAAGCTGTGAAGGACTTTGTGGGTAGAAATCAGCGCATTTAGATGGGACCAGAAATCAACCTGGAATAGTGGAGATGCTATATTATGACATAATATTGTAATACTGTTTAAAAGTTATCTGTAAAACAGAGTTCAAGCCAGCTGCCAACATCAATGAAATAGAACTCAGAATAGCGTTATTTAGAAATGAGAGAAGCAGGCCCACATCTTATCATATATTTGGCATACCAAACTCCCCAGAGCAGGTAAATAAACTTCTGGAGATTAAAAACAAACAAACAAACAAAAAGAAAAACAGATCCTGGAAGAACAAGGATGCCGGCTGGAGAGAGAATCATTTAAAGTGACAGCATTCTGTGTCTCTGGTAGAGCATACATTTCATCTCTGCTGCATGAGCTGCAGTGGTTACCGTTTGTTTCTGCCTACAATTGAAGGTGCTGGTGTTGACCTGTAAATTCCTACATGGCATGACACATGGTTATTTAAAGGATTGCCTTTCTTGATTTCATCAATCATTAGACTGAACAGAACGGGTATGTTATGGGACCCATCCTCTAGGGAGTACATTTGGTAGGCTTTAGATGAGGGGCCTTTTCTGCTGTGTCCCCTGCACTGTGGAACCTTCTCTCCCTGAGGTGAAGATAACCTCCTTACCTCTAGGCTTCAGAAGGTCTCTTAAGACCTGGTTATGCCAATGGCCTGGGGAACCCATGGGTTGGGTGAACTGGTTTCATTACTATCAACATTGCTTCACATATTATGGTAATTTTAAAAAACTCTTTCTATAGTTCTGGATGTTTTAATTTTTGTTATTGGTAAGTATTCTAGATATTTATTGTCTTAGTCTTGTTGTATGTCACTTAGAGTCACTTGACCGGCTAGGTGGCTCAGTGGCTAAGATGCTGAGCTTTCTGATCAGAAAGGTCAGCAGTTTGGCGGTTCGAATCCCTAGTATAGGTCTCCTGTGCGAGCAGGGGAATGACCAGTGGTGGGTTGCTCCAGGTTTTGTCCAGTTTTATAGAACCGGTAGTAAAACCGGCAAGAGGCTCTGCCCATCCACCCTGACGTCATCATTGGTGATCTGTGCATGCACAGAAGCACTCATGCTCCCGTTATGAACCGGTAAGTAGAACCACCCCTGGCATGGACTATATGACTTCTAAGATCCCTTTACTTGCTTGTAAGTAACTTGTTACTGTTACTTGCTTGTAAGATGGGGAGTTATATTAATTAGATAATAAACAAACATACAAGCAAACGAAAGCTGAGAGATCTCATTTAGCAGTTTTCATTTAGATACTGAGCACCATCAAAAGATATAAATATTCCACAGAAATCCAGAGCATAAACAAGAATGGAGTTGAGCAAAAATCATATAGGATTTCTAGAGTTTGTCAACCAAATGTATAAAAACATATAATTTTGTTGAAGGATATTATGTTTGATGGTCTTGTGTTTTGCACTGAGATAGATTTAGTTATCCATATACTAATTTTTAGGTTTCCGTGTATTTAATTAATGTTTTTATCACTTTTATAGTTGTTTTTTTAGATTTTTGGGCGGGAATTTATATATACACACACACACATGTGTGTGTGTATGCTTTTAAAAATGTTTTTAAACTTTGTACATTTTATATATTTTAGCTTTTAAACTTACAAATTGTTTGTATCCCACCCTTCTTATGCTGGTCTATAATTGTAATAAAGATTTGATAGATACGTTCCAGTCAGTGGTGGGTTTCAAAATTTTTTACTACCGATTCTCTGGGCATGGCTTGGTGAGTGTGGCATGGTTTGGTGGGCATGGCATGGTGGGTGTACTGTAAAATCTCCATTCCTTCCCCAATCCAGGGGAAAGTTACTGCAAAACCCCTATTTCCTCCCTGGGACTTGGGAGGCAGAGAATAGATGGGGGCGGAGCCAGTCAGAATTTTTACTACTGGTTCTCTGAACTACTCAGAATTTCCACTACCGGTTTTCCAGAACTGGTCAGAACCTGCTGAAACCAACCTCCGGTTGTAGGCATCTCCCAGATATTTTCCTTGCTCTAACTTGGATGTATTCCAAATGGCTAAAGGGACTTTGTAAAGCGAGAGAGGCACCATAGGAACAGTCATGCTGACTTCCTTAGTCATCTGTATAATCTATTTCTTTAAGGTAATTGTTACATTCCAGCCATGAATCTGATCCACCAAATTTCAACGATATCCAGGTCGTACATGTCATCTAACACTGAGATTTCAGGTTTGTCCTGTTTCTTTCCCAACATAATGCCATTAATATACTGTACAGATACTGTAGACTGTAGGTATTATATCTTTCTAGTTTCCCTGTTGTGTCTAGCTGCACATTGCTAAGCTTTACCTTTTCTATATTGCTTCCTCCTTTATTTATCATGGGTTTTTATCAAATGATTAGCTCTCAGCTACTACCTGCCAAAATTTAATGTAATTTTGGTCAGTTTTGCAATGCACCTATAACCAAGCATACTGATATTAAATCTAATGGTCTAGCCTTATCTTAAAAAGGTCCTGGCATTGTAGATCCTGATCTACAGACACCATTGGAATATCTAGTTGTTCCTCTGCAATGATCTTTTTGTCATCACTTGGACTTTTAACGAGGAGAGATGAAAACACAACCTGTATTCCAAGATCTACTCTATCACTTTCTTTGAAAGCTCATAATCCTTGGAACAATATTCACATTTCTATTTTCCATATTGATTAAGATAAAGAGCAGATACCTAGTTAATCTGATGAATCTAGGAAGCTACATTTAAACAGAGTCTGCAAAATGGCATTTCTAGAGATGATATATCCAGCCTGCACACGCTTACCATATTTCTAGCAATAGGAGTGTTCAATTGCCTCAGATATTTGTGCTACTTCAGATTGGTGCTTAAATTTCTTCCGTGTCTACAGGCTTATACAGTGAATCTTTTTTCTTTTTTTCATGTGCTGAAAACATCTCATCTGCAGGTGATCCAAACTGTGAAAACAGCTTGGTACTGGCACCACGTATTGCAGAGTATCAGTAGGTTTGCTTGATCTAAGTGTTCCTATGTTCATCTACTCTATTGTCTCTCGTTCCTGGCTTTTTTCCTTGGTAGCTTCCCCATTTTCTTTCAGAAGTCTTACTGTTCTTCTTCTTCCTTTTTAAAAATGCCTTCCCCATGAGGCTAGAATGACAGCAATATGTTTGGAACCCATTATGTTCTGTAAATAATAAATGAATTCTGCAGTCTTGACCATAAAAATTGAACTTCTGAAGTTCTCGAGAACATAAATCACAGCAAAACAGGACCCAGAGACAGTATTCAGAGACAGTAATTGCCAGGAGAAACAAGGGGAGACAAGTGGAAGTGAGGCTATGGACACAAATGAATTCAAGTGCTGCTGTCTAGCTAGGGCAGGTGTCCTCTGGTGAAAGGATTAACAGGAAACAGGACCTTGGATAGCTCCCATTGAGTTTTGCAGGCTCTTTTTCCCCACTCCCCCAACTAAGAAAATCGTTGATTGTTACCTTGTTGTAACACTGAAGTCTCCTATAAGAAGCTAGCTAGGTCCCATTCTTTTTGAAGCAGGAGTTTGATATTTAAAGAACAGTTGGTTAATTTTGTAATGTCTGATTTGGGATGGGCAGATAAAGGTCTGGTTAGGGTTCGGATTCTGAATCCAAGGATGAAGCCAAGACTATGGTTGGAAAAGGAACTGTCTGATTGTCTCCTGAGAATTCTGCATACTGTGAGGCTCAAGGGTAAAAGTAAAGACTAAAGGCAACATACGTAGGATTAAAAATGGAGCAGCTCCACATAGGCAATTCAAATACTCTAGGCTGGTCTTCTGAGAGTTGAATATGAATCTGTTCCTCCCCATTCAGACCTGCACAATCTTCAGGCCACTGTGCCAACACCTTGACAGTATTATGTAGTGTATCTGGAATCAAGATGTACAACTGAGTTTCATCAACATAATAATGAAATTAGACCTCAAACTGACAGATGACCTCACCCAGTACCTTTATGTAGATGTTAAACAGGAAAGATGATAGCATTAAGCCCTGAGACACTCTAGTTGTTAAGGTAGATCTTTGTTTGATCTTTCCTCTTTTCCCCATATTAGTTGGACTCAACTCTAGAGAAAGAAGAGATCTACTGCAACACTGTGTTGCACCCCTAATCTCTATAGACAAACCAGAACGATAACAAGAGCAATAGTATTGAAAGCTGTGGACAAATAAAGGAAAACCAGGACAGTTGTACTACCTCTATCTTGGCTGTGCCAGAAGTCATCAACAAACACAACCAATGCAATCTTAGTTCTGTGTCCTGATTTATAACCCGATGGAAAAGGGCCCTTTGAAGCAGGATTAAAATTGTCCAGGACAAATATAGTTTGGCATCAGTCCACCCGAGATAAAACCACCGTAACAGCAAAATGTTAAAAAAGAATGAAAAGTAGAAAAGTCCAATGGGACAAATGGAATAGCAAAGCCACACTCAGAGGAAAAAATAATCATGGAACTGGGGCTGATAGCAACTATTCCCTTGACCTGCTCAATCTCCTACCACTTCAGTTCCTCACAAATGTATCTAATTTGCAAAAACTCTCCACTGGGGATCAAAAATTCCTGGAGGCCAGAGAGTCTGTCAAAGCACCTCCATGAGGCCTGTCCCACTTGCCGAGATGGAAAGAAGAAAGGGAAAATTCTGGCCACATCTCTTTCATTGTATGTGTGTCACTATTGTCATATACATGCAAAGATGAGACTCCTGCCCTATCATGGGGCAATCCAGGGAGGCAAAAAAGGTAAACAAATTTGTCAGAGAAAATGCCTCAGCAGTCCAGTACTGGGAGCTTTCAGGCCTTACTCTGCCAGCCTCCATCTTCACCTCTTGGTTACCACACATCTCCATCCACCACTCTCCTGGAAGCAGCAGCATGCCCAAGTAGAAGGTCGTTTCCACATTTTTTTGGTGGGCATATGTTTTTCTGTTATATGCCAGAGTCTTTTAAATGACTTGGGCATTATATAAATGTGCTGAATGAATGAATATCACATCTTCACTTTCAGTCAACATTCAGTCAAATGTACTCAATTTTATTCAAAGTACAACTCAGCTCTGAGCCCGCCTAAATCTAATCTGCCTGGTTGCCATCCTGTTTTTTTCTTAACATGTATCCTTTTTCTTCTCTGGCCCAGCCACAAGAAGGAATATTCTTGCTTTTGCTTTTAATTAGCCAGGCTACAGCTTGTTGTCCATAGCTCCACAACCTCCATATAAAGTGTGGCTGAACATGATAACAGAGTTGCTGTTGGTCCTTATTGAAATGAAATATAATTTGGTGCTTTCTTATAAAATCAAGATCGATATATATATATAAAATGGCTATGAACTATGCTGAAGCTGGATCTAATTTCAGTTCAAATGTTGGTTTGTAAATGATCAACATATGCATCCAGTACTCCCTATTTTATTATTTCTTTGTGCAATAGATACTGGATCTGAGGACGTTTCTAATCCATCATAGCCTATCTTAATTCAAAAAATTATGGTTTTAGCAAGCCTCTAGAGATAACTGGTGGGCTTTTCAGATGATTGGTAGACTTGATGGATGATGGCTTCTATTAAAACCTCCAGTGAGATGTCTGAAGCCAATAATAGCTCCCAGATCTGTCAGACATTTGAGAAAATAATTAAAAATCATTGCTCTATCCTGAGTAGTAGCTGCAGGTCCAGCAGCAGACAAAATCCCATCACACATCTTTCACATAAATATATTTTTTTTTAAAGTGGAGGGAGGGAGGAAGAAAAAAAATAAACAACAGCCCATATTGAAGAGAGAATGAGAATAAGAAAATGATGAAATGGGGCAATTTTGTCTCTTCTCCTTCTGTCTGGACTACTGACGGAAATGCTTGTCTGTTGCAAGTCTGGAGCATTCTTTAAGGGTCATTGGGTTCTCGTGTGGCAGAACTCTGAGATTAGCACTATTAGCTCTCACAGTCATATGGGGTGATAATCCCAACTCAAACAATAGGTGGCATTGCATACTCACATTTGGCCAGCTGTTCTAGTCAGCAACCACATGCATTGCCAACTAAACAAGATCTATTTTTGAGACCTACTTGTTTCCTACAAATATAAGAAATCTGACAGTCATTTTGGTCATACATAATCTCACCCCAAAGTTCCTTTGTGGAAGAGAGGTCCTTCAGACAGTAGCCAAGTGATTATCATAAGAAGGCCGTTCCAAAATCAAGGTATAATAAAGACTTGCCCAACGTCAGTCAGAGCATAGAACAATTCAAAGAAGGAGTGCAAGATTGGAAGATATGGAGAGACCTGGCTCATAGAATTGCCAAGAGTCAGACATGACTGAATGCATAACATCATCAAAGACTTGCCATCTAGTTCTCAATTGCATAGATTAGATTGGTTCTCTTAAAATCAATGTTGGGATCAGTGCAGTTTTATACTCTTATCCTAGGGCAGGGGTCTGCAATCTTAAACACCCAAAGAGCCATTTGGACCTGTTTCCCATAGAAAAGAAAACACCGGGAGCCACAAAACCCTTCCCGTGCCTGACTATTTCTTGAGCAGCTACAAACTAGCATATGTAGTTGAATTAAACGTTCTGATTCCTTCTGAAACTTTTCTTTTCTTGGATTTATCCATGGTTAGCCTACCAGGGGTTGAAAAGCTCAATAAATCACGTGCCAGTGGGTGTTGCAAATTGGCGATTATGATGCATATTTCGAGTGACAGGGAGCCACAGCAGAGGGGCGAAAGAGCCACGTGCGGCTCCAGAGCCGCAGGTTGCTGACCCCTGTCCTAAGGTGTAAACAACTCAAAACAATATAGAAAAATATATACAAAATATTACATTTGAATGATGAAAATGAGAAACAAATGAAAAATATAAGTTTTATTACATTGCTCATATCTGAAAAGCCTTTGGAATAAACCTTACAAACGCAATCAGAGAAACAGCTACTCAAAACTCTCTTTCAGATGGCAAATGGTCCCAAAGAATGAGTGTTTCCTCATCAGATACTAGTCTTTACTTGGGATTCCCAAAAGGTTTTCTTCTGTTACATATTTTGAAGGGGCAATGCAGGAAGATGTAATACTTTAGGGTGGGAAGGAAATTTGAAAGCAGGTTGTTGTCAATTTCATAAAAGGGTTAACAGGGATGGCCATTCAGAAAATATTTATTTACAGGAAGAGAACATTGGAGACATTCTCTGCTATTGATTCTAAATCATATTCCTAGGTGATGCTTATTATTTTGGGGGATATCAATTTGGGGGGAGGGTACTGAGCTGAAGCCATCTACTATATTATCTTCTAAGAATGCCGATGGGACTTACATTTAGTCTTACAAATAAAGTTTAGAGGCCAATATTTTGAAGCATACCAACTTCCATTCATTTTTTAAAATGAAAATAAGCTAAAAAGCAGTCTAAATCAGATAAAGAGTCAACCTGGTAGATGAAAAGGAAACGTAAAGAACATTCAATTGTCAATATTTGAAGCAGACAATAGAATTATTGAATTACTATATAGAACTTAGCTTATACCCTGATGTAGGAGACGACCAGGTTGAGCCTGAATGAGGGTTCTCGTATGTCATCAGTCTTGAGTCCCTTTGCACTTACAAGAGATCTAAGTCCAGTCCACTTTTAATTCCATTGATTGTTATCTACCACCAATTTTCTTTGACTGTTAGTAGTGCAGATACTTGTATAGAGCATTAAATTGTAATAAACCTGTAATCATTTGAACTGTCTTGCTTCCTTATTACCTGTGTCTGACACTTAAATATATATAACCCATACTGCTGTGGCATCTTCTGAGTTGGGGATGATGGGAGTTGTAACCCAGCAGTTTGAAAAGTCAGCATAATGAATGACACCTGCCAATACAATGTCATCTCATACTGGGCAATAACTCCATTTAGTTTACATATAATTATGTACTTAACAGAAACTGAACTACTGTTGCCTGTTTTATGTTCATATATTGGATCTGCTTTATGTCTTTTGCTCTTGATCAAAATGTACAAAATTGACATGTAGCTCCTCCTTTCCTTGTCTAAAGAGAGAGTATAACAGTTTGTAGAGAGATCTTCTCACAATAGGTGTCACCTTCCTGAATCTAGAATCCTATGATACAAGGGAGCTACTTAATGTATACAGTTCTTCGATCTCTGGCTTTAGGCAAGCATACAAGTGGAGAACCAGGGTGTCTGTTGTCAACTAGTATATTTGTCTAAAATAGTGGTGAATAAGACTTGTGCTTCCAAGTCTTTTAGACTACAATTGCTGTAATCCTTGCTATTGGATTATTATTAGCTGGAGTTGATGGGATTTGGTCCAAAATATCTAGAGGGCAATAATAAATAGTGTGGTAGTGTATAACTCCTAATGGATTCTATATTCTCTTTTCACCTAACTGATTTGTATGTTGCAGTAGAATTGGAATATTTAATGCTAAACAATTTATGTAGGTTATAATTCACAGAAACTTTTATGAATAATCTCTCCTTTTGTCCCACCTGTGTGTGTGTGTGTGTGTGTGTGTGTAAGTGTATGTATATGTATATGTACATGTACAGTATAGATAAAAACTAAATTGCATTTGGTGTGTTGAAGTAATAGAATTTGGTCTTCCAGGACTTTTTAATTATTGAATATCCTGCTTTCAACAGCACAGTTCACTGAGTCAACACCAAAAAGAGACTAATTGATCCAGTCAGTTAACAACAGAGGATTAAGTTTAGCCTTAAACAAATCCAATTGTGCATAGTGTTAACCAATTCTATCCAATCAGTCACAATGTGAGAGTTTTTAGAGCCATTTACTTGATTCATTTTGCTTACCTCCAGAAAAAAAAAGCTTGAGGGAAAGAAGGGGTGGAAAATAGACCTTTTCCATTACAGGTCTGGCAGCAGTAGATAATACACAACAAATATCAGATAGCTGCTGTGCCCAAGCCATTCCTGCTATTCCCTGCCTGTCCAATGAGGAAGAGCCTAGTGACATCATAAAGCTGTGTCAGGAATCCTGCAAAGAAAAAGTAGGTGGAGATCAGGGGTGGGTTCTACCTACCTTTACTACCGGTTCTCTTTGCTTGCTTTGCTCGCGCGTGCGCGTAAACTGCGCTACCGTGCATGCGCAGACAATTTTTTACAAAAAAAATCGCCGAAAAAGCGCTCTGCACATATGCAGAACGCTAATTTCGGGATTTTTGAAAAAAAAAGTGAGTTTGGGCGCGCGGGTGGGCCCGGGTCCAGGACGCTGCGAACCGGTTTGGTGACGTCACAGCGTCACCGCTACCTA
>JANHFM010005455.1:30884-49049 GCA_032468115.1 Grayia smithii | reverse complement strand
CTAGATGCCTGAAGGGGACCGCATCCAAATGGTGGGTAGGCCTCCATGATGTAAACTCCCCCCTGCTGGAGAATTTCGACCGATTCATGATGGCCTTACGAACCCGGTTCGAAGACCCCCATGCCCAACGAAAAGCAAACATGAAACTAAAGTCCCTTAAGCAAGGAGGGAAGACAGTGGGAGAATTCACCCAAGAGTTCTGCAAGCTCATACCCTACATACGGGGCTGGTCAGAAGAGGTCCTGATGGACTCCTATCAAGAGGGCCTAAGAGGGGAGATTTACGACACATGCTGCTCCCGAGGGGCACCCCGAGACCTGGAAGGGTGGTACTTCCTAGCAGGGGAGGTGGAGATCGACCTGGCAAAGAAGCAGGACTGAAGAGACCGTGCCCCAGAAGGCCCACCAAACTGTCCCTTCACAGGGGCCCTGAGAACCCCTAGGGCCCTTCAGAGCCAGAAACCACGCTCCACCGTGTGCTTCAAATGCGGAAAAGAGGGCCACTGTGCTGTCGGATGCTTATCGGGGCAGAAAGCAAAAACAACCCCTGCTGGCGGAAAGAAGCCTAGCAAGCCACCACCCAAACAGCGAGAGCCCGCCATGAGGGGGATGGAGGTCATGGAGTTTGCAACCCCTACCAGGGAAGAACCGAAACCAGAACCCTGTGAGACGGACAGCGAGGTAGAATCATACCCCTCGTTGAGTAAGAACGGGGCCCCCATAACCATCCCTGTAGAACTGAGGGTCCCATCATCAGGGGCTCGAGGAAGTACGTTGGCCCTACTAGATTCTGGCTGCACTAGATGCATAGTCAACCCAGAGGTGGTGGAGAAGCTGGGGCTGAGACTAAAAACTATGGACACCCCCATCGCTTTCTGCCAGTTAGATGGCTCGATTGCTGGGGGAGGCCCCACCCATTTTATGACTGAGCCCATTGAAATGACTATGGGAAATCACACAGAAACTATCACATTTATAGTCGCCCCGAGAATGGACAAACCCCTCATATTAGGCCTGCCCTGGCTTCGTAAGTGGAACCCCCTGATAAATTGAAGGAAGGAATGGCTATGCATCTGCTCAGCATCCCCTCCCGACTCAGGGATCATAGACCCCCTGGACACCACAAGCCCCAACCCAAACGAGGCCCTGGCAGCCATGGCAGGAGAACATATTCCAGGGGAGGAGAAAATCCCAAAAGAATACTGGGACCTAAGGGGGGGTTTTAGCGAAAAAGAATCCGACGCCCTACCACCCCACAGGCCTACCGATTGTAGCATAGAAATCCTCCCGGGGGTAAAACTCCCCAAGCCGAAAATGTTTGCCATGTCCCCACGGGAGCTGGATGAACTCAGGAACTTCATCAACAAAAACCTAAAATGGGGTTCATCCAGCCTGCTAGGCCCCAGGTTGCGGCCCCGGTGCTATTCCAAGAAAAGAAAGAGGGCTCTCTCCGCTTATGCATGGACAATAGAAATCTGAACGCCATTAGCGTAGAAAACATGTATCCCCTACCCCTAATGAAGGACATGCTGGCCCAACTGGCAAAGGGGAAGATTTTCACAAAGCTGGACTTAAGGGAACCCTACTACAGAATCCGCATTAAAGAAGGGGACGAGTGGAAAACAGCATTCAACTGCCCCTTAGGATGCTTCCAATTCAGGGTCCTCTCTTTTGGCCTCCAGGGGGCTCCAGCAGTATTTATACAACTCATCAATGAGGTATTCCATGAACACCTATACAAGGGAGTACTCGTCTACCTGGACAATATCCTCATCTACACAGAGACTATGAACGACCACAGGAAGCTCGTGCGAGCGGTCCTGAAAAAACTCCGAGCCACCAAACTATACGCAAAGTTATCCAAATGCAAGTTCCACCAAGACAAAATTGACTACTTAGGATACCGCATCTCCCATGCACAGATAGAAATTGACCCTGAAAAAGTAAAAGCAGTTGTAGAGTGGGCGCCTCCCCGCACCCGAAAACAACTGCAGAGCTTCTTGGGATTTGCCAACTTCTACCGGCAGTTTATTCCATCGTTTGCCCAAATCGCACTACCCATCACAAACCTGCTTAAAACCAAGGAAGAAAGCAAACCGAGGCCAAGCACACCCCTCCAATGGAATATGGAATGCCAAGTGGCATTCGAGAAACTAAAGCGGCTTTTCGCTGCCGAACCTGTCCTAAAACACCCCAACATAGAAGAACAATTCATCGTGCAAGCGGATGCTAGCGACGTAGCCGTGGGTACTTCAACGGAATGCGGACGGCTCCCTACAACCCTGTGCCTACACCTCCCGCAAACTGACCAACATGGAACGCCGATGGGCCATATGGGAGAAGGAAGCGTTTGCAGTATGCTGGGCCCTACTGACATGGCACCATTTCCTAGAAGCGGTTAAACTCCCGTTCGAAGTAGGGACTGACCACAAGAACCTAGAAGCCCTAAAAACCCAACACAAACTCTCACCCAAGCAGGTCAGATGGGCCCAACACTTTAACTGATTTAACTTCTCTCTGCGCTACATCCCAGGAGGGAAAAACTTCCTCGCGAATGCTCTCTCTTGACTGCCACAATATGACAGCGCCAAGCCAAACATTATAAGACCAATTATCCCATTGTATCAAATAGTGGCCCCAGTCACAACTAGATCCCAAAGAAAGGACCAAAAGGACATCACCACAGAGATAGCTGACCAAATACAAAAAGCACTTCAATCCGACAACTGGTTCACCAAACACCGGGGAAATGCACTATATGGAAAGGCCTCGCCTGGGTCGGGACTAAAATTTACATACCCACTACGGTGTGAGTCGCTGTCTTACAACAAGCGCACGACTCCAAGATGGCAGGACATTTCGGGTTTGTAAAAACACTGCACTTAGTGAAGCTGCAATTCTGGTGGCCCTCCCTCAAAAAAGACATTGAAGCGTACATTGCTAGTTGCCCTATTTGTGCCACGGCTAAACGACCACCAGGAAAACCCCACGGACTATTGCAACCCATAGCCCGGCTGGGGACCCTTTGGAAGGAAATATCCATGGACTTCATTGTTGATCTACCTGAGAGCAGCGGGAACACAGTGATATGGGCAATCACTGACTTGTTCTCGAAACAGGTCCATCTCGTACTGTGCTCCAAAATCTCCTCAGCAAAGACGCTGGCGAAATTGTTCATACAGCACATCTACCACTTCCCAGACCACATAATCTCCGGTCCAGTTCACCTCAACCTTCTGGAGGGAATTCCTGAAGTTGATAGGCTCTGCCCAGGGGCTAAGCTCCACCCACCATCCCCAGACCAATGGGGCCTGCGAGAGAACCAATGGGGTTATTGAACTGTACCTATGTTGTTACCTCAACTACCAACAAGACGACTGGACTGACCTCCTGCCTTTTGCTGAAGTAGCCTACAATAACTCTGTACACAATAGCACAGGTTTTACCCCTTTTAAGCTGGTGTTCGGGCATGACTTTGCGCCTATCCCAGAACTCCCCAGAGAAGTACCACAAACAGCTTCATTAAACGATTGGATCACTCAGCTCCAATCCATATTGCCAGTTGCACTTAAAGCACTTGATGAGGCTCACCAAGCACACAAAAAGCAAGCAGACAAGAAATGGGCAGAACAAAAACCATACCAGGTAGGGGACAAGGTTTTCCTCTCCACCAAATACCTACGGACTACACAAAAATCAAAGAAGCTTAGCCCTAAATATGTAGGCCCTTTCCCCAACGTACGTATTATTAATCCTGTCACGGTTGAGTTGGACTTGCCAAAGACGCTACAACATATCCACCCCATTTTCCATGTGAGCTTACTGAAACCCGAAATGACATGTGCGCTCCGGTCCAGCCCTCCACCTCTTCCAGTCCCTCTCCTGATCGAGGGGGAGCAACATTTTGAGGTGAAAGAGATACTTGACTCCCGAAAACATAAGGGAAAGATCCAGTACCTGGTGGCCTGGAAACACTTCCCCTCCTCTCAGTCCGAGTGGATTGCGGAATGTGACTTAAAAGCCCCCAAACTCCTGAAAGACTATCACCGTAAATACCCCGACAAACCTTAAACCCACATACCATTCACCTTTCCCTTTCCTTTCTTCTTTCCCTGTTTCATACGTGTTGTCTTATGTTGTCATGTCTGTCTGTGTTCTCAATTTTTAGGACTGACGTCCTTTTTCCAGGAGGGCCTAATGTCAGCCTCCACTTTCACTTTAAAAGCTTGCTCAGCTGCCATAGCAATGGGGGGAGGGGGATAAGGGAAGCATGCAGGAGAGGAGACTGTGAGAAGAGCGGCACCTGATAAGAAGCAACGGCTAGCACATTCCAAGCCGATGACACCCTACACAGGAAGACCTCCACATGACACCTGGAGCCATTCGGGATTGGAGCAATGCCCAAGGGTGTATGTGGGAGGGGGGAAAAGGATGCTTTTAATATATGCATT
Organism: Grayia smithii; assembly: GCA_032468115.1. Classification (NCBI taxonomy): domain Eukaryota; kingdom Metazoa; phylum Chordata; class Lepidosauria; order Squamata; family Grayiidae; genus Grayia; species Grayia smithii. The sequence continues at coordinate 44,599 of JANHFM010005455.1, read as the reverse complement.
TCGTGCCTTGTAACCAGATTTGGAATAACCTTACTGCTTGCACAAACTATCTTCAGTAAAAGTATTTTACTCTTATCAGTCTGGTGTTGGGAGTATTCCTTTCTGGGGATGAATCTGAAGCAGGACTTGACAGCCTCCTTCTCCAGGACCCTCCTCTCTAGTAAGGCTTCCTTTTCTGTCAGCAGCTCAGCAAGAGGAGGCTGTTCTCAGCCAAGCTGGGGGTGAGCCAGAACAGCTGGTGGAGAGTGATAACAGCGGAGAGGAATCATGACTAGATCCGAGGGAGAGATGGAAGGCTAGATGTTTGCAACAGAGTAGTCGTAGTAGGGGCCGGGAGTAATTGAGTCAATGATTGGGCCACATCCCACAAGGTATAAAAAGGGGTGTGGCTGCACCAGCTACCTTGTGATGAACAATTGCTCAACCTTTGTGAATACTTTTGGTTCTCTGTCATGAAACATCTGTTCAAATATTTCTTTGATTTGGATTATGGTGGGTAATTACCCTTGTGTACTTCTGTGAGAGAATTCCCTTTCTGATTAATTAAGATATTTGCTAGGAGGGAGATGGGCGGAGCTACCGACATGCTGAGATAACAGAAGATTCTGCTCCAGGGTCTCTGCTGATACCCCCGCTACTAGACAGTCCTGTCTGGATCTAAACAATCTTGTTGAGATTGTTGAAAGTGGAGGGCATATTCTGCCAATCCCAGGGGCATCGCAAAACGTCTGGTCGATCCAGGAGAAGCTCTTTTTCCAGAAGTGTGGGAGCAGTCTCATTAATGGCTGCCAAAAGCATGCTTGTAGCCCTGAGGAAGAAGGAAGAAAGAAAGACAGAGTTCCTGGTGAGAGATTTTTACTTTGAACTTTATAGAATGAGAACACCTTAAGATTAAAGAACTTCAAATTAGGGAAGATGAGATAAGATCAAAGCGGTGGCTGAAAGTAATTAGACTTTTTTATATATCCCTTTGTTTCATTCCAAGATTTCTTTTAAAAAAACCCGGATAGACTATCTCTTTGCTCCAAAATAAGACAACACCGCCATCTAGTGGCTTACATGAACTATTCATTGGAAATTATTTCTCTATCCCTCTATTCCATTTGGATCGGAAGGGCTATACTCATGCTGGGAATTTAAAGATTGAGAGATGGAATCCCCAAAGTAAAAAGGCATGACAACAACAAAGCCTCTAGATCCACAAAAGAATTAAAAAGAATATAGAAGAAGCACAGTGCTACCTGCTGATGATTAAACCTTGATGACTTCTGAGCACATACTAAAATGGAAAGAATTAACTGCTGAAGGATATCCCCAACTACTATTGGACATATAAGAATGATTTGATGAATTGAGGACGCCTGCAATAACACACTGTACACTCAATCTTGACTTGGAGGTTTGGTTTCTGACTGGAATTGAAGAGACTCCAAAAAAAAAAATGGAACCAATGATTCAAAAGACCAAAGATATTTTTGAAATCATTTTGGAAATAGTTGTGAACACAGATAAAAAACTGGAAAAATTTATATTAAGGATGGAAATTACAGATAAGGATAAACAGGAGGAAATGGATGTAACATTGGAATTAGAAGGGGAAATAGATATGGGAAACCAACAAGCTGATGATAATAGGGAGGAGACATTAAAAGTGATAAGACTTTGGAGTTCAAGACGGGGAAAATAGCTTAAAGGATTTAGGAAAAGAAATGGAGGGAACAACAGGAGGTGTGGAGGAAATGATAGGATTTAGAACAGAAAGCTTGCCAATTAAACAGTGGGGGGAAGCAGGGCAAAAAGGGAAAATCAAATCATGGGTCCAGAATATGAACTTTGAGATAGAGAGAAGGGGAAAGGTAAGAGAAGAGAGGCAAAGTAATGGGAAGCCAGGAATAAAGGAAGGAATGTGGATTAGAGATAATGGTTAAGTGGGGGGAAAAAAGATAAAAGTGATTTGGTTGAATGATATTATTAAAAATGTGATAATAAAATTTAGGTGTATTATATAAATTTTGAAATATATAACATAAAGATTTTGTTCGTAAATATATTAACATGAAAGGGGGGATGCAAATTAGGAGTTTGAAATGAGAGGAAATAAGAAAATGTCAAGAAAACCATGGTATGTGTTGAAAAAAGTAAATTGACAATGGCAATTAGATAATAAGTTAAAGAATGTTATAAGATATTGGTTCTATCTTATTAATGGCTTAATAATAAAACATGAGAATGAAGTATAATATACAAAATGGAAACTATAAGATCATATCAAAAATATTTTTTCCTTGCAATAACAATATTAATTATGAATAAATATTAAGATAACATTGTAAAGACATATGTCAGTTAGATAATATGATAAGTTAAATAAGTAGTTGAATTGTAAAGGAAGTATATTAGCTAGTAAATATGATGAACTAGACAATTGGCCGAATATTGTTATAAGCACAAGAGATATGTAACCGAAAGGCACACAGTATGAAATTGAGAGGAAGGAGGGGTTTTTAATATTTTATATTGTTTGTTTGTTTATTTGTTTTTTCTTAATGTTTTGTTTGTGTTTAAAAACAATAAAAATTGTATTAAAAAAAACCAAAAACAAATGTCTCACTTACCAACAGGCTCAATTGTGGTTGTACCTGGATTTGTTTTTTCAACTCTACTGGAAATGTAGAAAATAACCTTGAGAGACAGAAGGAAGAGCCACAGCTTAGAGTTAGACAATGATCTGATAAATAAAAGCTGAGTCTGAAGCAGGAAGGATGGCGAAAACATCCCAGAAGGGAACTTTCCAGGGGTGGGCTTCAAAAATTTTAGCAAGGGGTTCTCTGCCCGGTTGTTGGGTGGGTGTGGCCATGGTGGCCATGGCCTAGTTGGCCTCCTGCACCATAGTTGGGGTGGGCGTTTTTGCCCTCCCTGGCCTTTGGAGGCTTTCCTCAAGCCTCCGGGAGGGTGAAAACGGTCTCTCCAGGCTCTGGAGGCCCTCTGGTATTTCCAGTAAGCCCATTTTTTGCCCTCCCCAAGCCTCTGTGCGCACCCTGCACTTACCTGCATCCAAAACGGGCTGTGTGGGAATTCCTGGGAGGGGCAGGGTGGGGTGGCTGCGGCCAGCCAAGAGTGGAATTCTCCGAACTGCATAGAATCTTAGCTAGAGGTTCTCCTGAACCCCAAACCACTGCTAGAGGTTCTTCCAAACTCCTGCAAACCCCCAGCAGCCCACCCCTGGAACTAGTTTCAGGGAGAGTAAAAGTGAAGGGGTTGGTTTCAGACTTGCAAGATTCAGTTAAGATTCTGTTAATGTAACCTTACGATAAAAGTAGAGCTAGTACTCTTGGTTGTTATTCTGGCTTGGATTACCTTGCAAGGCAAACATTTCTTGATATGTTTAGCCTTGCTTTCCCTTATGCGGTTTGCCTCCATGCCTTGCTTGCTGTATGAAAAGTACTTGGACTACATTTCCTACAGAAGGGAATTATTATCTACTCTGTCTTTATTACTGGATCATTCATGCCTTGATCCCGATAACATGTAACAGTTCACAAGGCAGTATCAAATGTTTTCTTTCAGTCCTTCAACAAGCTGTGCAGATAATATGACAGGCTAATATAGAGTTTGATGAATGTGTCTAGAGGAAAAGAAGGGGGAAAAAAGAGCAGAGATTTTTTTAGTCACGGCCATGTCTTTAATGGATTCCCTAGATTAAAGTAATCCCTCTGGGAATCCATTATGACAACAGTGCTTATATAGATTTTCCAGTCACTGCTTCTCTGCTACAACAGTTCTTTGAAAAAGTTTTCCATGTTTTCAATTAAAAACAAAAAGGTTCAGTTGTTTCTTCAAGCTGGAACGTACCCAAGTATTCTACCTTTTTGTAATCTCCTTGATCCTGGACAGAGCCTATTACTTCTCATTAAAAAGAGAATCTTCACCTAGATATTTAAACACAGTTTTTAACAGAAGTTTTACATTTGGATGTAGAGATTTTTTAAAATATATGATTGCCCTGCAACAATGCTGCAAAGTACAGTAAAAGCAATCATAAATTACAATTGAAAACCTAAATGCTGAAGAAAAACAACCATTAAAAAACATGCAGAGGGTTTAGCCACCACCATAAATGAGGCTGGAGTGGCAGCCAGTTTTCAGAGCCAGTTTTTAATCGTAGCCAGGTTGAGGGTTAGATAGATTTTACTTTGGATAGTGCCACAGAAGGCAGGATTTGTATCAGAAAAGGTACACTTATTAGGTTTCATCAAACCAAACTTCTGTTAGAGTATCAGGGAATATAACTTTCTGATTTTGTCTATAATGATTTATGGTTCTGGTTACTTGGATTTCTTAGAGAATATGAGTAAAACTTTATGCCTTTTAAAATTCAAACTCGAGTTTAAAATGCTAAAGCTGAAAAAATTCCATCACTGTATGATAATCATAGTTGATATAATATTTGAACAGTTCAAATATTTTCATGTAAACAAAGTTATTTTCTTTGGGATCATTACTCCAAGGTAGTTAAAAGAATTCAAATACCAAATAAAACCCTACCTTTTAAAGATTTTCATAATAACATCAGAGCTTACAGGAAGTACATGAGAACTACTTCAATTAATTGAACAATCGGATAACATATCAAAGTGTTGCACTATTTTAGTATAGAACATTCATAATTACCAATGACTAAATTACCAATGACAAAAGAGACTGGAACCAAATATAAATTATTGCAGCATGTAAAGCAATTTTTTAAAATCCAATTCCAGTTTTTTTTAAGACAGGCATATATCAAATTAAATAGAGAAGGAGATAAAAGATCTTTTTGATGAAGTTCATGTAAATTTCAAGTCACACACATGCCTGAAAGAGGTGGAGATAGGGAGGTGGAGATTGGGGAAAAGGGTGTATAGCCAACATAGGGGACTTTGGTTAAGAATGCTTTGTGGCATTCAAAGCAAACCTTACTTTTTTCGTGTATTACCATGCCAGATACATGTCCCAAAGGGGAGAAGCTTGGAGAGCCGAGGTGGCGCAGTGGTTAGAGTACAGTATTGTAGGCTACTTCAGCTAACTGTTAGCTGCAGTTGAGCAGATCAAATCTCACAGGCTCAAGGTTGACTCAGCCTTTCATCCTTCCAAGGTGGGTAAAATGAGGACCCAGATTATTGGGGGCAATATGCTAACTCTGTCAACCACTTAGAGAGGACTGTAAAAGCACTATGAAGCGGTATATAAGTCTAAGTGCTATGATTCTGGCTTTGTCAGAATGGTGAAAGCAATGAGTTTCCATGGATGCCATAGTCTAGTTTTGAATTTTCAGTAATATATACTTGATTGAACCATGTTTTAGAAAAAAAGGCAAACTTTCTAATGGGGAATAGGAGGGTTTGTTATAAACAACAACAAAAATGTTTTATGTTTCAAAGTGTTCATTTATGTAAGCATTTGCCATATTGGAAAGGCATCTAAAAGTCTTTTACATTCCACAACTAAAATAAACCAAAATTAAAGAAACAAAAACAAACTCTGATCATATCCTTCCAATATTTTACTAGGTCAAGGAAAAGAAACAGAAAAATAATATAATTAAGATTAACAATTTAGAGAGCTATGAGTAAAAAAAGAAAAAAGAAAAAAGGAAAACTATAAAAAGAAAAACTACAAAAAGAAAGATAGCAACATTGGATTAGAAATATAAGATCTTAAAAAAAGTAAAAACACAAAGCAAACACTAAAACAAGGACAAATGCAAAGAAAAATATTAAATATAAAAAGACTGGAGCAATCCACTCTTCCGCAGACTCTGGATAAAGGGAAAGAATCAAATCCAGCTGTAAATAAAAAAATGCTTTAAAATATATTATTTAAAAATATAACCTTAACCCTAAAAATATATTTTTCTGCCAAATGAGCTTTACTGAATAGCTTCCATTTTTGAACTGACAGTAGAGACAGGTACAGAAAAATAATTCTTATTTGTATTCTATTTTCATTAAATTAGGACTCGGTTTCTGTACTGAACAGAAACTAATAAAACCCCACAACAAATAATTTAAATTACTCATTTACATTCTGGTTACAGTGAAAAAAGCTATTGGGGTAAATATCTACTGGTCTTATTTACCTTGTTCAGCACTGTAAGGAATAGTTTCATAGTTTAAAAATCATAACTTACCGATAAATTGTCCTATGAGGGAACTAATTTGCAAGACATTGCTGGGGACTGTATAGCATAGTGAACAGCCTCATTACTATCTCTTTTGACTAATCTATTAGGGACTGTATGCTACACAAAAGTAAAATAAAGAATAGATGAGGCCACACACACACCATTTTCTTTCAGATATTGTTTTTCTCTGACTAGGCTGTAAATTCAATATAGGTAGTTCTTGCCACAGGCCTCAAATGATTGATGAAGGGGCATTGGTGGTCTCAGCCCTGTCTTCTCTTGATACAGAATGGCTAAAATCGATGGCTAAAATGAACACTAAAGGGAATGCATCCAAAATAGATGTTATAACTGTAATTGACTTTTTTTAGAAACCATACTTTATAGCAGTGGTGGATTGCTACCGGTTCACGCCGGATTGGGTGAACTGGTAGTGGCAGTGGCGGGAGGCTCCGCCCACCTGCCCGGATGTCTCTGCGCATGTGCAGAAGCATTGCACACGTGTGCCCACAAGGAAACCTGTAGGGGCTGAAATTGAAACCCACTACTGCTTTATAGATATAACTGTATATGGGTCAGAGGGAAAAGGAGGCAGTAAGTGGTCAATATAATGTGGGAAGTGTCTATGGAGATTCTCAGTCATCCAGGTCATGGTTGTCCCAAAAGTGCTTTTTCAAGAGGCAACTGGACTTTCTGGTTTTTCTTTGAAGATGTTTTGCTTCTCATCCAAGAAGCTTCTAGAGCTGAAGAAGCTTCTTGGAGGAGAAGTGAAACATCTTCAAAGAAAAAACAGAAAGCCCAGTTGTCTCTTGGAAAAAGCACCTTTCGAATTCCATTCTATTCTATTCGCAAGAGGGCCACGCAGAATACATGCCTCCCTAAGAACAAGGGGTCTCCAGTTTTATAAAGAATCCTATTAGCCCAAAGTCACTAAGAAATTAGTCTAGTTGAAAACTGTACATCAGATATTATTAAAATAACTCAAACTGGAAGGAATGTTTTATTTGTCTGGGGACAGGTGGATGATGTTCCAGATGTTCTTTGACTACATGTTCCACAGGTTTTGCCATTACCCAAACTGGTTGGGCTGATAGCAACTGAACCCCCAAATCTGGCATCAGCTGGCCTACCACTCTTATAGAAATTCATCAGGGTAAATTCATTGGAGTAATCAAAATAACACTATTTTACTAGCTCAGTTACCATCTTGATGTGTTGAACAGCTTTATTGTGGAAGAATAAACACTAGCCTTAGGATTGCAGAAGGAAATATGTGAATTTGAAGCTTACCTTGTGTGCACACACACACACACACACACACACACACACCTTTGCCTTCTTGCTCTAGATTTTTGAAGTGGGAAAAAAAGGCAAAAAGAGCAACCTACTTTCTTTCTAAGGAATTTACAGACTTCTCAGGGCAAACTTCCTTCCTTGTCTATCTTGAGTCTCGATGTTTTCTCTGTGCTGATGCTACTAGGTCATTGTCATGAATGTAGGCTTCAGGACTGCACAGAGTAACATATGCTATTAAATATTCCATTACTACGCATAAAATCTGATCAACCCCTTCCTGAATTATTATTATTAATTAAATGTATACCCTGCCCTGACTGAACTGTTACTGACACAGTCAATAAGAGTGGAGTCATCTAATGACTCTGGTATATACCCTGGTCCTGCTAGGGCAGGGGTCCCCAAACCTGACAGCTTTAAGACTTGTGGACTTCAACTCCTAGAATTCTCCAGCCAGCTACGGGAGTTCTGGGAGTTGAAATCCACAAGTCTTAAAGCTGCCAAGTTTGAAGACCTCTGTGCTAAAGTGTGGCAGGACTTAGATGGAAAGCCTTTTCTGAATGGCACCTGACTTCTGGAATGTTATCTCCCAGAGACTCATTCATACTGGCTGTCATAAGGCCTTTAAGACATGCCTGTCATTGGGCTTAGGATCTGAGCGTGCAACAGAGCCTGTGCAATGACTATGTTGAATGTCACTGACTGTTTTTATACCTCCACTACTGTTATACAGGTAGTCCTAAGCTTACGACCACAATTGAGCCCAAAATTTATGTTGCTGAAAAATTTGTTGAGAGGCTTTGCTCCATTTTATGACTTTTTTTCCCACATTGGTTAAGTGAATCTCTGCAGTTAATAAATTAGTTACCGTTATTTTAATTAGTTTTAATAAACTTAGTAATTAAATTAGTTTTTAGTAATTTAGTTATTAAATTAGTAATGAGGTTGTTAAGTGAATAAGGTTTTCCCATTGACTTTGTCAGAAAGTTGCAAAAGCTGATCCCAGCTCACTACAACTGTCATAAATATGAGACAGTTGCCAAGTGCCTCAATTTCTATCATGTGACCATGGGGGTGCTGCAACGGGCATAAGTTAGAAAAATGGTCATTAGTCACTTTTTTTCAGTGCCATTGTAACTTTGAATGGTTATTCAATGGTTTTTTAAACTGCATTCTCTTTTTAGCTTTATTTATAATATCAATAGTACTTAGACTTATATACCGCTTCACAGTGCTTTACAGTCACTTAAAGCAGCTTACAGAGTCAGCATATTACCCCCAACAATCTGGGTCCTCATTTTACTGACCTCGGAAGGATGGGAGGCTGAGTCAACCATGAGCCTGGTACGATTCGAACTGCTGGCAGTCGGCAGAAGTAGCCTGCAATACTGCATTCTAACCACCACAGCTCTTAATAACTATTATAAACACTTTAGAGTCTTGTATGCGAAATGGGAGGTTATATAAATCAAATCAATCAATCAAATAAAGAAATAAAGAACAAAAGCTGGCCAAATTTGCTCAGTTCCTTTGCTTACAGCACGGCATTTCTGCTGCTGCTCTACAATCTGTGCTAGAAGCTGGCTTATCTCTTCCTGTTGCCGGATTGAATCTTCTGTCTTGAGAGCCAGTTCCTCAGAAATCAGGATAACTTGCTGGCTGCTGTCAGCTAAAGGAGAGGAGATAAGACTATTATTATTTGGACTATTGAACAGCTTCTGAAATACTCAACGAAATTCTGCATTGCACATTTGCAGAATGACATTTATTTTCTTCTGCCCTACCTCCATCACCTTTCAAGCATTCAGACTATTGGGAGAATACAGAGATTGAGCTCATTTTCACTTGCCTAATGGTTAATTCTATGCTGGAAGTGCATGTGATTATAATGTATTATTACACTGGGAAGAACGCTTCAAATACACAGGAGGCGATTGGCATTCATACTGAAATTGAAACCCTTTTAACTAAGCATGTAAAGTTGGCTCCAATAAAGCTGCAGTTAAATTCAGACAATGGGATTATTTTAACAATTATAAAGCATAGGTTCGCTTAGTTTTTAAGTCCAGCAAGATCAGCTAGGTACAATCATCTGCTGAGGCATGTGTGTATTTGTGCTGGCACACACATCTCAGTAGGGAGATATAGTTGTAGGTAATTTTACTTTTACTGACATCAGGCATAGCCAAAACTGTTCATGGATTGGCTTGTGTCAATTTTCCCCAACCTAACTCCTACCAAACATATTGGATTAATACTACAAATATCCCTTGGCAGGGCAGCCACCTGAAAACAAGATGAGAATGTGTAGAAGAATTAATCAATTGGGAGCATTTGAAAGATAAATGAAATAATTCTTTCACTTCAAAGCACTGCTGAGCCTCAGAAGATAGGTAGATTATAAGGTCAATTGTAATTCATTTCATTTTCATTGTATCTTTTATACCAGAAATGAAGAACTTAAAAGCTATTGAGAGATTGCTCCTATTTGCCCCCCACACACACACACAAATCAACGTTTCTCTCTCCAGACAAAAACTTACAAAATTGCTCCACACAATCAAGCATGAGCTTCTGTTCTTGCTCCTCATATTCATATGTTTCTGTGGCAATGTTTGTAGCCTGAGATGGAAAGACATAGATTTACCATTTGAGACTATTGGTACAATATTTGGAGAAAATTAAATCCAATCCAATTCCCTTATTACAGCCATAAAGCCAGAAAACAGTGATGTAAAATCTAAGAAATAAGTATAAATGCATGTATATCAATTAACAGGCAGTAAATATAAGATCTGTAACAAGGAATAAGAATGGAATATAAAAGTAGAGGGAGAAAAATACAATAATGAATAAAACAACATAAAATACATGTAAAGAAATGATAATGGGAATCTTTAACTGCAATAAATAGCACATATAGAGGTGAACACAAGACAATCTGGGATGAAATACATGGGTTTTTTTTATCAGCTATGAGGAGCAACAAATAGAAAATCTGTTCTTTGCCTAGAAATGTCTTCAGGATGGGATAAATGAGACTCACCCTAGAGTCCCTGTAAAGGGGATTAAGGGACCATATGGCTCAAAGACTCTATTGACCCATCCCCATATGGACATAAGGCTGGTTTACTAGAATATTCTTATAGTTCCAATAGAAAACAACTGATGGAGTTGCTAGTTGAGTGAGGAAACATCTGCCAGCAAACAAAGAAACTCAAAAAGCATCACATATCTTTACAGTGTTTGAAGAGTATTGTTGGCATCTAGCCAAAGATAAAAACCCTGCAAAATTGGGTATTATAATAAACAGGAGGGCTGGGGCAAATGCTTTTTGAAAAATTCCCCAAATTTTAGAACAAGACACTTAGCTTAGATTTGGTTGAAGTTCCGCTTGCTGGATTTGGGGAAAATGTGAAGGCTGTACATGTAATTAGAACGTGTAAGATTGAATTTTCCAGAAATTTGCATCTAGTGAGAGAATTCTAGTGATGAGGAAACTTGCACCCTTTGGTTGGTTTTAATAGAAGTATTTGTGGCCTCCAAACCATCAAAAACTTTGCAATTGGATCCAGCCATTTGAAACCAAATCTAATTTATTTAAAGTCCATACAAGTCATCTTTTTTAATGTATAGAATAGCTATTTAAAAACATACAATAGAAATAAAACAGTTCATCTTACAGTACACTGCTAAGGCATGATGACCATACACACATATACAATAAGCAGCCGAGTCTTACTTCAGCACGCAGTTTCTGGTTCTCCTCCTCCAACCCTTTAAGTTTCTGCTGAAGAAGATCATATTGCAATCCCTGCTGCAAAGAGAGGGAAGAATCATTCCTTCGTAACCTATTGGAGAAAAAGTGGGACAATGAGCAGAGGAGAAAGGAGATGGATCCATTAGCATAATTACAGAGCTTTGCACAGAGAAAGTTTCCCCAACTGCTGGCTGGGGAATTCTGGGATTTGAAGTCTACACATCTTCCAGCAGCAAAGGTTGAGAAACACTGGTTTAGTCACTTCACAGGGGTAGAGAACCACCTGCCCAAAAGGTTAGAGAGGCATTGCCAGTCAGGGACTGGTTTATACAGGGTTTGTATTAAAGATGATTATTAAATAAATCAATGTAGCCTGATTCACATATAAATCTTGGATTTATAGCATTTTGGGGTCCATACATCGTGACAAGTCTATGATCATCATCAAGAGCCTGGTGGCACAGTGGTTAGAATGCAGTACTGCAGGCTACTTCTGCTGACTGCTGGCTACCAGCCATTCAAGTCTCACCAGGCTCAAAGTTGGCTCAGCCTTCCATCCTTTTGAGGTCAGTAAAATAAGGACCCAGATTGTTGGGGCAATATGCTGACTCTGTAAACCGCTTAGAGAGGGCTGTAAAGCTGTATATAAGTCTAAGTGCTATTGCTATAACGATTTTTATTGCTAAATGATGCGGTTATTAAACATAACATGAACAAATCCAATTTTACAATCTTTTTACTGTGGTCATTAAGCAAATCATGTGGTCATTAACCGACTGACTTTGCTTGTCAGAAACCGACTGTGAACGTCACAAATTGTGAACATGTGACTACAAGTCACTGCAACTGTCAAAGTAAAAATCAACTGTCAAGCGCCCAAATTGCAAGATGGCCCAACAGCCCTAATTTTGACAGGTTGCAATTTTTTTCTGAGGTTGTTGTAACGGGAGTGCTGACTGGGGAGGCTGCTGATTGGGTGGCCGATTTGCATTCTGATCACACCCCTGAATTAACGATGATTGGTCCCTTCTTGGAGGCATTGCGACAATGGTTCGAAGACCGGTCGCGGTTGCAAATGATGGCAAGCGCCGCTGGAGAAGCTTGGCAGCATGACAGCGAAACCACGGAGGGAGGAAAGCCGCAACCGACTGCAACAGTGCACTGGGGCGGGGGGTGAATAGGCGGACGGGAAGGGCACACAACAACCTGGTGGTGGAGAGTAGCGTTGCGCCAGGGCGTATCTTTAGATTGTTATTGGCTGCCGTGCTGATGTCATGTAAGCCATCTTCCCGATTGGTGGAAGGAGCCCGCGGCGCTTTAAAGGGCGTTGGGAAGCGGTCGCTCCCAACGCCGACTTTGTTTGTATATGCTTGAGCTTTGAGACGACAGCCAGAGAAGTAAAAGTTTTGCTCTTTACATGTTTTTTGGCTCGTTCTTCAGCAAGCCGACACCATCATTAAATGGACATAAGTGAGGGATTACCTATAATCACATTACAGCTGAGTGAGAAATTGTCATTGTTGACAATTTCTGTCTCAGATACCAGCTGCTTAATCCATTGCAGCAGCCTGCTTAATCCCCAGACAGGACAAGAGAAAAGGGGTGGGGTGGGGTGGAGGTGGGAACAGATGGACAACTCTTTGGACAATTCTTTTCCTCCAGCTGAAATCGCCATGCAAAATGCGTATTTACATTCTGACACTAATACTGCCATTGCGTAATGTATAATTTCAGTTAGTTAATTGTTGTGATCCATAGAACTCAATCAGGTGTGTGTGTGTGTGTGTCTGTGTGTGTGTCTGTGTAAGTGGGGATGAGAAGTATTTTATAGAACAACTACCTTCATTTGCAGCCAGGTAGCGGAAAATGATTGTTGAAGTCAACATACACCTGAAGGAAACACGTGGATGAAAGCTGCTTCGTGCATTGTGAAACACACAAAGCATTGCAGTAAAACAGGTTTCCATTCAAAGCATTCCAATAATACAGCAGACGTGTCCGAAACTGTGAGCAATTAAGTTGCTACTTTCGCTCTGCTGTTATTTACATTTAGAAATATTTAATTCTTAATTGTAGTTTTGCTTTTATATTGCTGTAACCCTTTTACTTTCTTTACACTTTTACAGTTAGCTTATTCTGTTTTATAGTACATTATATATTATGATCTATGGTTACAACAATAAACTTAATAGTAAGACAAATATTTTTATTCCTTTGTGCTTGATGTGCCATCTCTCTCCATCCTCTTGTTGGTTACATACAGAAAAAAAAATCACTCACTTCATTTCAAATATCACATTTAATCCAAATCTGATTATTTAATGCAAGTTGTGATATCATAAATGAACTGGAGAATTACTTTATATCCCACCCCCTTCCTGCCACCATTTCCCACTGATGTTTCTCTGCAAGGGATATATCGGAGAGAGGGGACCCTACACCAGGGGTCCCCAAACTTGGCACCTTTAAGACTTGTGGACTTCAACTCCCAGAATT
>JANHFM010005454.1:78861-95569 GCA_032468115.1 Grayia smithii | reverse complement strand
TTTCTCTCTCTCTCTCTCTTTTTCTTTCTCTCTTTCTTTCTTCCTTTCTCTTCCTTTCTCTTCCTCTCTCTCTTTCTTTCTTTTTCTTTTTCTTTCTCTCTTTCTCTTTCTTTCTTCCTTTCTCTTTCTTTCTCTCCCTTTCTGAGAACTTGTGAGCTGCGATTCGTTCCATTGATAAAGGACCTTGCAGGTGGTTCTTTACATAATCTTCTCATTAATCCCTTATTTGTCCACGCAACCATTTTTAAGTTTTATAAACTCCAAGCAGATGAGAAAATCATGCTTTAGCTTTTATGACATTAGTGGTAAAGATGCTCTTTAATAGGCTCCGTTCTTGGCGATTCTATGGAAGCATCGATATTTTCTAGGCAATACAGAGCAGTGGGTGCCCTTGCCCTTTCCCATTTTTTTTTTTTTAAATCTTTTCAGTCTATTTTACAGCTGTAGTATTCTTTCATTGTCTCCCATTCAAATGCTAACTAGGATGAATCCTGCCATCTTAGCTCGGAAAAGGTCAGCTAGGTAGGGCTACCTGCTGAGACTCTACAATACCTCGGCCTTAAATAAGCTTTGTGCTCTCCTTTGTGCAGGTTTTAGACCTCAGGGGCAAATTTTGATTATGCCTGCCGGGTTGTGTTGGAGAAGAGGGAGATTCCCGAAGCTGCAAATTCGATAGCAAGAGAAGGTCACATGTGGGTCACTTCTATACTTTGGGAGAAGTGAGTTTTTGAATCGCCTAGCCAGGAAGGCTATAAAGCAGTTGAGTGAACCCTTCCCGCCCCCTCAGCTACTCAGATGCAGATCAGAAGTGGAGTGTGCAACTTCTTAGAAACAAAAGAGAATTACGACAGCTGGCTCAGAAAACTAAAGCTTCCCAGCTTGTCTGCCTTCTTCACATCTTCACTTCTGATGTGACAAAGCAGGGATTAGGGAAAATGTTTTTCCCTTTAATTACAAGAGGCCAGAGCAAAGATTCCATTTATTATTATTATTATTATTTACTTTATTCATTAAACATGAAACTCGGTCAACTGAACCTTCAAAAGTGCACCACAAATACCATTGACTGGTGCTAATGGTTGATACGGGTTGCTGCCAGCGTCTTAGATATCAGCCAAGTATCTTCTTAAAATATATAATGTTCCGAGTAGCGCAGTTTTTTTTGCAGTTCCGCTGGTGTTATTGCAGGAAGTTGCAATTTGTTGATGTATCTTATAAAATTCTTGGACATGGTACCAAGTGCCCCGATGACAATGGGTATCACTGTTACATGTTTCATCCATAGCCGTATAATTTCAATGGCCAAGTCACGATATTTTGTGTTCTTTTTCCAGTTCTTTTTCTTCGACTCTCGTGTCTCCTAGTACAGCGATATCAATAAACTGTACACTTTGGCCCTCGACAACTGTGATCTGGTGTGTTATTTTCCAAATGATGATCCATCTGTATTCCGGGTGTATAAATTCATTAAGAAACCTTTTTAATCTCTCTGCCATTAGTAATGGAAATATTTTATAGTGTGATTTAATAGTGATATAAGCCTATAGTACTTTATCTGTGTCAGATCAGTGTCTTCTTTCGGAATTAGAGTAATATTAGCTTCTATCCAAGTATTTGATATCTTTGATATCTTGGCTGTTCTTTATCTTGGCAAGGGCCAGACCGTTGCTTGAGCGTGCGTCTTTCAGGTTGGCTTTTTGGCTTCTTTTCGGTCGACCAACATTTCTTGTGTCAGTGGAGCTCAATGTCCATGGCCACTGCCATTCGGTACCACTCGTGGATGTGGTCCGGACTCCTTGGCAGATGCAAGTGTGTAACAGCTCATGTCTAGACCAGGGATGTCAAACTCAAGGTCCTTTTCCCCCCCACCCTGGGTGGCTTCAGCCTGAGATGGAAGCTCTCCAGCCTTTTGGGCATGCTCCTTTCTCTCCTTCTTCCCTCCAGTGGCTTCAGCCTGAGGACGATTGCCCTCCCAGGCCGCCATGTCGCTGACTGCAGCATCACACATTTTCTTCCCTGGGCATCAAAAAGGCTCAATTTTTAAAAACAGCAAACAATACCATTTTTAAGCATGGAATTCCACCTCGAATCTCATCCTACCCCTTTTTTTTTACTTTTTCTTTATGTTTTTGATTTTTCTTTTTAACTCTTTTATTTATCTTTTTGTTTTTATCTTTTTCATTTTTCTGCTTTCTTTTTCCTTTTTACTTTTTTTGTATTTTCTTATTGTTATATTTCTTTTTCTTTTCTATTTTTTATTTTTTTCTTTAACTTTTTTAATTTTTTCTTCTTCATTTTTTCTACTTTTTTCTTTTTCTTTTTTCTATCTTTTTTTCTATCCTTTTTTCTTTTTTCATTTTTTCTTTTTCTTTTCTCTTTTCTTTTTCTTTGTTTTTTCACACTGAAACTTGGTCCTGCATTCAGTAATGAAATGCAAAAATTTTTGCTACCAGTTCGGTGGGCGTGGCTTGGTAGGGGGGTCATGTGACTGGGTGAGGGTGGCCAACTTTTTTTTTCCTTTTAAAGCATTTTTTACTACCTATTCGCCCAAACTGGTAGCTAAAAAAAAATGCTTTAAAAAGTTTTTAAAAAGGTTCCGATGATCACAGCCGTGCCTCACAATCGTCAGAATCCCTTTTTTACTTTTTCAAAGCATCTTTTTACTACTGGTTCGGGTGAATAGGTAGTAAAAAATGCTTTTAAAAACTAAAAAAAAGGTTCTGATGATCATGCGGCACAGCTGTGATCATTGGAACTTTTTAAATTATTTTTTAAAGCATTTTTTTTTACTACCGATTTGCCTGAACTGGTAATTTTTATCACTAGGCACCATCATCATTTACCTCAGCATGAGGAATTTTGTTCACCAGGTACCCAAAGGCTTGATTTTTAAAAACAGGAATCAGCACCATTTTTAAGCATGAAATTTCATTCCGAATCTCATCCTGACATCCCTTTTGGCATTTGGGTTGAAAAAAATGTTGCCCTCCCAGGCCCCCACATCCCTGACTCTGGCATAAAGAATATTCTTCTGGCATGCAAAAGACTCTTGAGCAAGCAGCACCATTTTTAAGCATGAAATTCCACTGTGAAACTTGTGCCAGTGTCCCTTTTTGCATTCATGCTGAAAATAATTTTTGCCTCCTGGACACTTGTGTCCCCGACCCCAGCATCAGGAATTTCCTTTACCCAGCACCCAAAAATACTCGATTTTTAAAAACAGAAAGCAGCACTACTTTTAAGCATGAAATTCAACCGGGAATCTAATTTCGGTGCCCGTTTTTCCATTTGGGTTGAAAAATATGTTGGCCTCTTGGTGACCTGCGTCCCTGACCTTGGCATCAGGAATTTTCTTCCCCAAAAGACTCTTGATTTTTTTAAAACAGGAAGCAGCAACATTTTTCAGCATGAAATTCCACCCTGAATGTCATCCTAGCATCCGTTTTTGAATTTGGGTGGAAAAATATTTTGGCTTCCTGGCCCTTGTGTCCCTGACCCCCAGCATCAGTAATTATCTTCTCCCGACACCCAAAAGGCTAGATTTTTAAAAACATTAATGGTTACATTAAGTCTAAGTATGCTTAGATACATAATAGCACTTAGACTTAGACTTATTGTGAAAATTGGAAATAGGAGACCACTAGGTGGAGTTGTAAACAACATAGTGCTTGTTGCTTTTTCTTTGCTTTGTTAAAGCTGCATCATTTTGCCAAAAATGTGAGGGAAACAATGGAGAATCAGTCATACACAAATATGGCTTTTATAGTTTAAAAATATTCTTTGTAAAATATAATTATTGTAATAAAATATTTTTTCTTAGAGTTGAACTGATTACATTACCATCATTGGCTTTTAATTCTTCTCCTTTTTGTCTCTCTCTCATAACTCTTTTTCTTCTTGTTATGATGTATTTCTCCTTTTCCTGAATGGTATATCAGCCCCCACTTGACTGAGAAAACAATGAGGGATATCAGGAATTTCAGGTAACTATTAATGAAAGCCATTTAATACTTTAATACTTTGTATGCTTGATTTTACTAATCTACCTACCCTGAAGCTTAATTCTGAGGGTTCCTGTTCCACATACAACTAGATGCACAACATTGTATATTTTCTTTTTAATGTCACATTAACCTAAAAAAGAGCTGAGCAAGCTGCAAAGCATACCAAGCTATTTCTAGTTATCTGAATCTGACTTTAAATACCTTGCTAAGAAATTGCTTTGTTGTGCAAAAACATCATACTGCTGTGTTGTGTAATTTATGCATTCTTTCCCAGAGTAATGTAAGGAGAACAAGGTCACTTTTTACATCACTTAAATGATTGAGTGCACATTCTGGGGTTAAGGGACTCTCTTTCTTTCTTGAATGTCCAGGCTTTTGTCTTTTAATAAATCTAGATGGTCTCTTCTCTCAATACGCAACCTCCCCCTCCCAAATTGCCTTGCATATATAAAACATGGACACCAGATTCATTATTTTGTATGCCATCACCAATGTTGAAGATTGTCTTTGCAGCGCAGAAAAATACTTGGTATTAAGCAAGAATCATAATGGGTGACATTCTCTCCCCACCCCTGCTTGGTCCTAATCAATTAGGGCCTTGCTAGTTTTGAAATCCGTCAAGGCTTTTCACTTGTCCATGGATTCTTACTCAAGATCATCACTCTTCCTCAGCTAAGGTTGTAATAGAAGACTTAGCATAATGCTGAACAAGGAATATTTGTCCTGAATTTAAATAATGTATTATACAGTAAGGGGAGAAATCTTTATATGTTTAAGTGCAGCTGTATCAAATTGTGGATTATTGCTTATCTGTGAAGTTTAGGACCCTGGGTCAAATATATTTTAGCATAAGCAAAATAATAGCTGAAGATGACTATGAAGCATTGCTAGATATAGTCTATAATGCATTCATTCCTGAACAACAACCAACAACTGCTCTAAGCATAATTATTTGATTCCCCTATACGCAATGCCATCAGATGTGAGAATGGGTGTGTTTTGGTTTTCACTGTGTGAACTCAATATTTATGTATTGAAAACTGTGGTTTATGGTTTAGCGTCTTGTACGAGATTTGCCAATTATCGAGTTCTCCTAGTTAAGAAGTTAGGGTGAATTATAACTTCAGTCACTATGGGTCATAGTGACACATCAAAGTACAAGCTTAAGAGGAAGAAATAGAGAAATGTAAATGGATGAATTGGGATGAATCGGAGATATAATGACAGTGTATCTAGGGAGGTGAATAGTCTAAGTGCAGGTGCTATAACAGGTACTTTTGTCCCCTAGTACTGTAGCATTCAGCCTTGTGAATAAGTGAATGACGGCCTTTCATCCAGTTGAAGTCAATTGGGATAATGACCTTAGAGAGCTACTGGTCTTCAAGCTTGTTTTAAAAAGCCCTTAATCTTTTGATTTGGTTTGGGGAATCTCTCGATAGTCAAATCTCAACAGATTTATGATATTCACAAGCATTTTTTTTTAAAAAACCACATTATAGAAATTTATCTAGTTTGTGAATCATTTTCATTACTTATTTCTTGTTATCCTCAAAAGAAGTTTCAGGTGCCTAGTATATAGTTTACTCAAAAATCTGTTATGCAAAAAAATATCTATAATCCATATTAGAGCAATATCATTAGCAGGCTAATTCAAGGCCATAAAATGTTCAAAATGTCAACACTAATAATAAAGATATGAATAGAACAGATTATTGCTGAGAGTAAATGACATTTCCATTTTTAAATGTTATTTGATTTTGCTCTTTAATGACAAATGCATAAATTTGCTGTATAGAATCCAGATGGCTTCCCAATACTTCTACTCTGACCACATCATGCTTTTCCAACAACAAAGCTATGATCTGGGTGGGTGGGGAGGGAATAAATTTTTCTGCATTATCAATGGCACAATTATTTTTTTGATCTGATTTCTCTCTAGAAGGAAGTTGTGGGAGTGCCCTGATAAACATTTACTTCAGGGGTGTCCAAACGTTTTGCAAGGAGAGCCAGATTTGGTGAGGTGAAAACGTGTGGGAGCCGACCATTCAGCTTGACATTCTTTGAACCATTAATATTAAATGCAAGACTAAACAAATAACTTAACTCAGGGGTGTCCAAACGTTTTGCAAGAAGGGCCAGATTTGGCCCCCGGGCCGGACTTTGGACATGCCTGATTTACTTGCTAATCAGAGAAATGAAAGGAAAAATTCAATTGAAGAAACAGCTTATTTGAATTCAGGTCTAGCCTGCTCTTTCTCCTTACCAGAATAAGATGTGCACCCATAATCTGAATGAAAGGTGGATCTGCACCTGCTCTTTCAAGCCACATATTTTTAAGATGTTTATTAGGTAAATGATTTAATGGAAAAACTCCAGTCCACCCATTCTTCAGCACAGGAAATGGTGCTTGCATAAACTATAAACCCCACAATTTCCCACTAAGATCCCTGATATTGCAGAGAAGTAGAAGATAAATCAAAGTCTTACTGGTCTCCAGTATGCTATTTATATACATAAATGTACATTTGCTTTAGTATTCATTTTTTTCCTCCAGTTTTGTCTCTTTATTTTACACTAACCACAGTGGGATGGTGCTTATCATCCCTAGCTAATAATTGAAATAAAAGATAGGGAATGTTTTAATAACTACTGTCAAATCCATCATTCATACTTGCAGGACCATACTTGCAGGACCACCTTCTGCCTTTATCCCACCGCCCCGTGCGCTCACACAGGGCTGCGCTCCTCAGGGTACCATCCACCAGACAGTGTCAGCAGGTGGTTCCCCGGGCGAGGGCGTTCTCTGTGGGCACACCGGCCCTCTGGAGCGAACTTCCCGCTGACCTTCGTACCGCTCCTGACCTCTGCTCCTTCCGGCGTGATCTGAAGACTTGGCTCTTTGATAAAATCAGCTGATGTGGTTGGACTGTTTTATTGTGCTTTTAATCAATTTTAAATTTTATTGTTTTATATTCATGGTTATATTGTATTTATCTCAAATGGTTTTTATTGGACTATTTATTGTTGTTTAACCTTGTGAGCCGCCCCGAGTCTTACGGGAGAAGGGTGGCATATAAATACAATTATAAATAAATAAATAAATAAATGCTGCTTTGATCCCTTAGCAGCCATTTCAGTTGAGGTAATCAGCGATTACCCTCCAAAACACTTCCAATATTAAATCATGACAGTGCTTAAACAGTGTTTAATACTAACATATGGAAGCCACAGCCTCAAGGGATGATCAATTCACATCATTACTTTCAATGGTACAACTATACTTCCATCAAGACAGGCATAGGAAATAATTCAAATCAATGGTTTCATATACTTCCTTACTGATATTGGGCTCAATTTTTGCCTACACCAAATTCAGAACACATTAGTAATGGATGCCTTCCAGCTTCTTGCTCACTCAACCAGAATCTTCTCTGATGGCCAATCTTGCTGAGCATGAGCTTTGCGTGCACCCTTCCTTTTTTCATAACTCCAGAGAAAAGCCAAATGGTGAAATTTTTCCAAGGATGCCAGAATTGCTCCAAATTAAATCAAATTAAGTTAAATTCAATGTTTAAAGTATTGGGGAACTTCCTTTTTAGAGCCTGCACACTATACAGCCACTTGATGCCTTACAAAACACTGGAAAATGCAGTAAGCCAAGGAAGATTTATCTTTTGGATAAGGGTGCCTTATTTGAACATAGGCCTGATTCTGACTCAGTGATTCAGAAAGCCTCCCACATTCATGCAGACTTCATTCGTCTTTTAGATATTTTTCTTTTTCTCCCCAGGGGAAAAGAAAAAAGATGGGAGAAAAAAAAGAATGCTTGAACCACTGATGTTGCACTCTGTAACTTTGCACAGCAAGATGCATATAATTAAACAGGGATATTCAAAGGCATTGCATGTCATCAGACTTCAAAGAGATAAAAACATATTTTGCTTCATTAGATGCACGGTTGTTTGTCATTCCAAATGTCAGTGTAATAGAGGGGAGTGCAGTTTGCCTAAGATTAGAAACATTTCTCTCATATGTTAGAAGTGCCATTAAGAAAAAAACAAACCCAAAATCATATGGATTTGTTTGGATTGTTTAACTTAATACCTGTGAAATAATTTGGCAACAATCTTCGAAGAAGTTTCCTCTGTTTTTCAACACATGAAATATGCAACAAAATAACAACTGGTTCATTGCAGTCAGGCTTGGTGCAGGAATACACAAGACCCATGTTACAAAAGAAGATGATACCCCTTCACGTAGGCCTTTGTAGGGAAGACACTTTGCTTCTCAAATGGAAGAGCTGGTCCTAGATACAATACAAATATAGTGTGATACTTAATAAACTCATAAACAGCAGATGATAAATCTGTGCTCTGATTCCTTGCTAATTGCACCGTGGCAGAGCTACCAAACCAAATCCTAACTCATTTCATTTCCCCATGAGGTTGCTTTTACATTTTAATTCTGTCAGTCATTTGGTGAAGTTGTGATGGGAACAATGGTGGGACTGTGTGTATGTGTATGTGAGAGGGAGAGGGAGAGGGAGAGGGAGGAAGAGAGGGAGGAAGAGATAGGGAGAGAGAGGAAGGGATGGAGAGGGAAGGAGGGAAGGAGGAAGGGAGAGAGAGGGAGGGAGAGAGATTCAGTAACATCCACTATCATTGCTACCTCCCTGAGTGCACTCAGTCTGGAATGAAGTCCAGTGAAGTTCTTTTTCTGTTCCACTGAGCACAAATCTTCCTTGAAATCTAAATGCATTGAATAGGAACACAAATAATTCTCTCTCAGATGTTGGGACTGAGCACCAAGCTCAGGGATGGGGCTTGAGTGTGGGAGAAAGAAGCAGATAGAACACAGGATCCCACTTGCTCTCTTGAATTGTTTGATTGCAGAAGCAAAGGGGGAAAAATGAAGTGGGTGTTACAGTCCTTTTTACATCAAATAAGTATCAGGGGAGAAACCACGAAAAGAGACTTTTCTTTCTCAGGCCTTCCTCTCAGACTGCAAAAATGCTTCCAATGGAAGTTTCTACAGCCCCATTTCCTCTGTCAAATTGATTTATTTCATTGTTTGCTGCTTTGCTACTCTGCATTTTAATTTGCATTTTAATGCAGATCTTAATATAATTTTAACTGACTTTGATTTTTTTAAATTGCTCTTTGATTGCTACAGCTTATTGTTTTAATGTCTTGTTAAATAATTGATTATTGGCCACCTTCAACATTCCACACGGAACAATGAGCTGAACATTTAAGAGATTAGTTGAATTTTTTACAAAATAACAGACTGATACAGACAACTGAAATCCAAAATGCAACCAAATATTTTTATCCATCTCAACCTAAAAGTCAATTTAAGCCTTTAAAACAGGGCATGAAAATGAGAACACTCAATTAGCTTTCAACTTAATGAGCAAAGCCATTGGATAAAATCATCCATTTTCAGAAAAATGTAGGCAGCAAGGTCATTATTAAAAGTGACCCTTGGAATATTAGAAAAGTTACTTTGTGGCATTCAATATGGATAATTTCAGGCTCAGACTCAGCAATGTTAGTATATCAAGTTAGCATGCAAAGCATAAGTGTGTGTGATCCATGCAGACCTCTTGACAGCATATTGAAAATTAGCCTGACATCACGCAGTTGAACTGCACAAAACAACTTTGAATTCTTCCTCTAACAGTTTTTCTGTTGCCCAACCCCTTTCCTTCTGTGTCATGATTTTGTGGATGTGTTAGTGGGCTGGAAACAGAAAGTAGGGACTGCATCATATCATTGTTCTATAAACAGGACAAAGGTTTCCAAACTAAGTGCCTGGTGTACAGCAAATCCTTCATATAATTGGTCAGAGAATACGGATCACAGTTATTATGTTTGTAATTATCAGTAGTAAATTTTAAGATGAGAAAAACAAACATTTTATGACCAGTTTAACAAAGCTATTTTAGGATATATGTTCTGGAACTTGAAGTGGGAATTGCACAGAACTGTTTGAATATGGATTCTTTGGTTAATATATATATATATTCTCGGAAAAAAACCCCAAAATATCCTCCATTTTGGAAAATGTCATCTCTAAAACGCACAAAGTACTTTTCCAGCTTACTGTTCAGAAGAAGAGGGAAATCAGAATTCAAACTACCAGAAGCAAACTCGGTGGAGATCCTGGCCTTCTACTAGAAGCTCTTCACCTCCGAAGAATCTGAATAAGCCCTAACCTGAAAGAGCAACAATAATGCCACTGTGTCAAAATTATCACAACCAGATTTATTTATATGAAGGAGATTCGATCTGCCAAACTGCTGACAGCCGGTGATCAGCAGAAGTAGCCTACAGTATTGGACTCTAACCACTGTGCCACCGCAGCTTAGTACATCCTTTCATCCATGGTATGACAAAACAGTTCTGAACTATCAAGAGACTTGATAGTCTTGAGACTTGATAAATGAGAAAGAAGTCTGGGCTATGAAAGAGGGAAAGACCAATTTCTTGGGAACACTTTTACAGAAGATGACAGGTCAACGTACTGGAAATAAATATCTAGTATCCCATTAAACACATTAGCAGGCAAAGATTGCATTTGCTCTTTATAAGTCCCCATTTGAAAATAGTCTAAATAATACTTAGGGTGAGATAGATTCAAGCACAAAATTAGCATGGAAATAGAATCCATGCTGGAGGTTTACCAAGTGCTAAGATCTCAGCATAGCGTCATGGTGTGTAGACAAATAGGCTGAATTCTGTTCTCAGTTGTGTTTCCATTAAACTAAAGTGAATCATCTCTCTTCATGATAGCAGCTAATATTGTCTCTTCATGAAGGCATGATCAAGTGATTGCAACTGAAAAATAAAATACCAGTCATAGTCCTCTTACATATTGATTACATTCTTCTTGTTCTAAACTGTTCTTGTTCTAAACTGTCCCAGAGAACCAACAGAAATATTTATTGGCCAAGTTTGATTGGACACAAGGAATTTGTCTCCTGTGCATAAGCTCTCAACGAAGGGCAAACAGCAAAGTGATAAGTCATAGATCATGAATCATAAGATACAATCATAAATCATAAGATACAAACAACAGTTGATCAGTCATAGTATACAAATAAGAGAAGGTAGTAGGAAAGATGAGAGGTGAGAAAGATGAGAAGATGGGAAAGCTGATAAAGCTGATATAGAAATACATATATTCCAATCAAAACCAGAAATATCCCATTTTGTGCTTTAACAAATGGAAAATGAAGATAAGAATGCTTTTACACGAAGCAGAAATGTTCATACATCTCAGAGTGACCTGTGAAAGCCATTTTTATCAAGTGATCCTTAGTATTTCTTTGAATCATTTGTGCCTCTATCAGAGACGCATGCAGGGACAGGTGTAGGTGGCTTGTTAAACTGGACAGAAGACTGGTAAAGCCAAATATCAGAACATTACTATCATTCCTTTCCTTAAAGTTTTAACAAGTCAGGGAAGCAGACAGGCATTCAAGATGCACATCAGTCTTGAACTGGTAAATTTGGATGAAATCAAACTCCCCTTGAAAAACTCCACTTGCATTAATTAAATAGTTGTGACTATAATGGCAATTTGTTTCTGATGGGTTTATCCTCAGTGGCCTTATTTCTTTTGTTTGTTTTTAATGTGTTTTGACTATTCCGTGTTATTATTGCATTGATGTTTTTATTGTGATAGCTGCCCAAAATACTTTATGTAAGCTGAGTGGCTTTCATACATACATACATACATACATACATACATACATACATACATACACACACACACACACACACACATACATACATACATACATACATACATACATACTGGATATGTCTTGGCAACTTCAGCTGAAAAATGATTCCACAATTTTCTATCCAAGTTTCACTTGAGTGAAATTTTACTCCCAATTATAAGTGGAAGCAGATGCAAAACACTCAAAAAGTTTCCCTTGTGGACATTATCACATGAAATAGTAATATTGGGAAACTGACTCTCTGACCTTGTACATGTAAAGCATATGTTTCAGTCCTGACCCAGGATTTTTTTCCCTGGAATCTCAATATGTTCATCTTATTACTAGCCCCTAGATTGCTCTTGGGTAAAATGCTCAAATAAATTTATAATGGAGCTGTAATCTCCTTTCCTTTATCTTGGGTTCCAGAGCAGAATACATAGCCATCAAAACCATCTCATGCCTACCAATTCAAATTGGAAACCACTGATGGTCCAGGGCCTATGAAAGTTCATGGTTAAAAGCATAGGAGAAAATGCCTGAAATCTGCATGCAAGCAAAGTTTCAGCATTATAAGCACTAATCTGAGCTGGTAAAGCATCAGAATCAAAAAGATGAATGAGGAATGTCAGGCTGCTTTGTGTCTGAATGGACTGCCGTGCCTATTAGTTGATCTTTGCAGGGCTGCTAAGCCTCTTCATATTGTGTTCATTCAGTACCACCTCCTGTCTTTGAACAGATTGACGGTCCTCTGATCTGAAGATGACTCAAAGCACTCAGGCATTCCACTCATAATGTGAGCTGCCATTTCCTTACAGTGGGGCCACCCTGAACAATAGATTGCTGCCAATTTCACCCCTTGAAGGTCATTCTATTCAGAAGCCGAGAGCAGCTGCCAAAGAGTAATCCCATCTCATTTTATCAGTCAGCTGCCTAATGAGTTCAAGTGGTAACATTCAAAGGCACTGCTACCAGATGACTGCAATGTAGAAAGGCTGCAGGAAGAGTCTTTGCAATAGCATTCTGTCCTTGGAGGGAGGGGAGGAGGAAGAACCATAGCTTTTGTATTGGGTTTGCACAATTAATGCTAGTGAAAGAAAGATAGATTGCTGCTATCAAATTCAATGCACAATTCACCCCTCCCTGTATCATCATGGTGCTGGTTTTTTTTATTATTATTATGCTGCATCAGGTCATATTATGTTCTTCAAAATCTGAAATGGGTGGGCCTGTTTGATTTAGCTATTATTCTCTTTCGTCCAGTGCAATTCAATGTTAATGTGAAACCAGCATGGGCCATAAGAAAAATATTCAGCTATGGTTATACCTACTGAGAGAGTTTCCCCATGAATTAGTGTCAGATCAGTCAATTCAAAATCAGAGCTTCCCTCCTCTCATGCATTTACAAGAATTGCAGCTAATTTTGTTGTGTTTTGTCCTACCTGTCTCTCACATTCGCAGTGATTCTGGGCACCCAAAAGGGGCAGGGGTCAAAAAGGGGGTCAAAGTGGCAACCAAAAGTGCATGATCAAAGGCCTGCCCCACACCTTAAAAAGCTGGAGGGCTTCATTTGTCTGGTTGCCATCTTGACTTTTTTCTTTTTTAAATCCCTTTCTGTAGATGGCCCTAGTAATTGTAGACTGCCACCAGTACAACAGACAAGAAGTAGTAAGTGTATGTCTTTGCCCACAATATGCACATAACTCTTACCCAAACCTGATTTTCGTGGTCCAGGTGCTTTTAGAAAACTTATTGCACTTAAGATATGGATACCAAAAGCCATGAATCAAAAGCCACACCTGGACCTACTGAAGCTACAATCCAACCAACCCATCCTCCCCAATGTCCAATAGGTACCATCTACCACTAATTCCTGTGGCAAGGGACAGTTTCTAAGTTAAGGACTAATTAAGAGCCTTTTCAAATTTAAAAATCCAGTTTGGATGAACTGA
Source organism: Grayia smithii (assembly GCA_032468115.1). NCBI lineage: Eukaryota > Metazoa > Chordata > Lepidosauria > Squamata > Grayiidae > Grayia > Grayia smithii. The sequence continues at coordinate 81,884 of JANHFM010005454.1, read as the reverse complement.
TAGGCTACCGACACCAATCATACTTTTAACCCACTAAAGCCACAAGCATATCTGCAGTGCAGGAAAAAGTGAAAACTTTATGGTCCATGTTACTATTACAGGTATTCATCCTAATGTCCATTCTGTGCTCAGTTAACCTCTTACTTTTAACTTTTTTTAAAAAAAATGTGAAAATTCAAATTTGAATATGTAATCCCACAATTATTTCTAACTATTTACAGGATAAGTGAAATTATCCTGTGTTAAACACATAAATGTGTTTAAGGGAAAGGAAGTTGCATGATACATTATAGGTAGGTCAGAGCTATGTCCTCTTCTAGAATATTTCTTTGTCACTTTTTGATCAGAACTCCCAAAAATAGTCAATAATAAGCAAGCATATTTAGAACCTATTGGGGGAATATAAAGGTTCCCTTTATGTGCTTTTTGGTTTTGGTTTTTTATAGGTTTCCCTGAACATCCTGATATCTCCTCCTTTAATAGTCCTTTCACCATATATTTAATATTCCAGTTTCATCTGATGACATATCATAAGAGCCACAGTGGCACAGTGGTTAGAGTGCAGTACTGCAGGCTGCTTCTGCTGATCACCGGCTGCCAGCAGTTTGGCAATTCGATTCTCACCAGGCTCAAGGTTGACTCAGCCTTCCATCCTTCCAAGGTGGGTAAAATGAGGACCCAGACTGTGGGCAATATGCTGACTCTGTAAACAGCTTAGAGAAGGTTGTAAAAGCACTGTGAAGCAGTATATAAGTCTAAGTGATATTGCTATTGTTATCATCATCATCATTGTCATACCACTTAAAAGTAAAGGTTTATCCTGTCTAGTCATGACTCAGGAGGGTGGTGGTCATCTCCATTTCTTAGCCAAGGGAGCCAGCATTGTGCAAAGACACTTCTGTGGTCATGTGTCACAATCCTTACAAATCCTATAAAGGAAGTTAATAACCATATCCCCAAGGCAATAGAGACCAAGACTAATATTGAGAAAGATCTATTAGGCTAATTCATGAGTTCATGGAGATAGTGATATTTACACTGCAAACTTCCCAGTTCAGTATAGTATGTTACACTAGTTCACAATAAAGGCATTCCTCAACTTACAAACATTAGTTTACCAACTGTTTGAAGTTACAATGGCTCTGAAAACATTATTTATGACTAATCCTCACACTTATGATCGTTGCACAGTTACGTGATTATAATTCAGGCACTTGGCAACCAGCATGTACTTATGATGATTCAATATCCCATGGTCATGTAATCACTGTTTACAACCTTCCCAGGTGGCTTCCATCAAGCAAAAGAAATTAAGTGATGCTGGATTCACTTAATGACCATGTGATTCACTTAACAACTTCAGTGGTTCACTTAACAACTGTGTCAAAAAGGTCATAAAATTGGGCACGACTCACTTAACAACCACCTTACTTAACAATGGAAATTCTGCCCCCAATTGTGGTGGTAAATTGAGTACTACCCATAAAGCCTTTTATTGTCTTGTTGGATACTTTATAGAGCCCATTTAATACATGGTAGATATATTTATGAAAAAAAGAATACTAAGAACTACTCTCTGACTCTCCTCAAACATGTACTAAATCATTCCTCCTTTTATATCACACATGAGATTTGCTGAACTCAGACATTTCATTTGTTTTCCAGATGTGTGAGTCACAACATCACACAAGTGAATGAATAGTACTACAACTTCAGAGGAGAAGACGGATTCTTAAGATGTTGTGGCTGGAGGTGCAGATCTGTCAGAGATTTATCCAACCGCATCTCACCACAGGCTAGAATAGTTTTTCTGCAAACATACACAAAACCAGCCTCATTGGTCTCTTCAAACATGGCTTTTCAAGCATTCAGAACCAAAAAAATCACAAGAGATTGTGGCTGAGTACAAACACATAGATGAATAACATTGAGTTCGTCTCTCCACCTTATTTTACATTTTCAAATGCCTAAGGAAAATTGCATGCAAGGTCTGCCTTTAAGAATGATAACAGTTGCAATACATATGCAGGCCTCTTACAGGTTATTGTGTTCATGCTCAGCCTCTGGAGAAAAAGGAAGACCAAAGAAGTGTGCTTTAGGGATCAAGATGCAAAATGTATTTAGGTGAAAGATATAGAAGAGTGGAGTTGGGGGAAGGAGAAATCTTCAAATTCTTAGCAAAAGATACCTGTGCTTTTTAAACAAATCTATGAAAAACATCCCAGAAGCAAGGTTTTGTGGCCAGGGAAAACCGTCAAAGGACAGGTAAGAAACTCAATAAAATCAATCTGCATCCCTTTTGATATCCCAGTCTTCCTTAGTGTGGCAGCCATAGCACCCAGGGCATAATTTGTGACAAGGGACAAATTGGTGTGTGCTTACGTTGAAGATTTCTATTAGCTCTTCACAGCATAGCAAATGATAAGAGATTGAGTGAGTTGTAGGGCATCAGGTTTGCCTCATATGGCAACACAAATATTTTTAAATAGATTTGAAGAGAGTCTACACCAGGGGTGTCAAATTTTATTTCATTGAGGGCTACACCAGGGTTGTGTTTGACCTCGGGAGGGAGTGGCCAGGGTGGGCATGGCCAGCTTGTGTTGGGGGCGTCTGTGGCCCAAGTGCTCTGCTAGCAAAAACAGGCTCCTGAGCTCCAGTTTTGGTTGGGACGGCCTCCTGCAACCCTCTGCCAGAGAAAACAGAGCATGAGAAGGACACATGCTGTTTCTAGGGTGGCTCAGCGGGCCAGATCTAAGCACCCAGTAGGCCATGGGCCCTGAGTTTGATACTCCTGGTCTAAACAACGTTCCTATTCCAGGACAACACCTGTCTTTCTTTCCATCAGGACGAGCAGACTAACTCAAGCAAATACCAAAGGACTATTAGAGAAGTTTGTGATTGAATTATAAACAGCTAGGTCATTTAGTTATTTAGAGTGAAAGTTTAAAATAAGACAGCAGCTCATAGAAAAGATCATATGAAAATTAAAAGGACGGGAGAAACTGAAACCAAAAATCAGTATA
>JANHFM010005454.1:34485-52596 GCA_032468115.1 Grayia smithii | reverse complement strand
TCAAGGTGCTGGTACTTACCTTTAAAGCCCTTCATGGCTTAGGACCGGGGTACTTGCAGGACCACCTTCTGCCAGCATCAATCTCCCATCGTCCAATTCGCACTCACAGAGAGGGCCTCCTTAGGGTGCTGTCGGCCAGTCAATGTCAGCTGGCTGCCCCCAGGGGGAGAGTGTTCTCTGTGGTCGCTCTGTCCCTCTGGAATAGGTTACCCGCTGAGCTCCGAACTGCCCCTGATCTTCGCTCTTTTCGCCGTGACCTTAAGACTCTTCTTTTTTCTACTTCGTGGCTGAGTTGATGTGGGGTGTTTATTTATTTTATATGTTGACTTCAATTGTGTGGTGGGTTTTTTTGCTTTTATTGTTTTGTGTATGTTTTCTGTTCTTGTAAGCTGCCCCAAGTCCCTCGGGAGATGGGCGGCATATAAATGCCATTAAATAAATAAATAAATAAGCTACTATGTGGAGTAAGAGGAGTACAAGTGAGTTCTGATTCAACTCCAGTTCCAGGTCTTAAAAATGGAAAGTAACCAAGCAGCCATTCTTTAAATTAAAATAATTGCAGATTAGTGCATATTTGTCACTTTTGACCTTCCCATTGCCCTCAACACATCATTTCTTCCTCTTCTTCCTCTTCTCCATTCAGCCAAGCTTTCGGGGTAAAACTGGGGATCCAGTACATCAGATCTTTTAAAGAACCGGAAGAAACAAACAGAGACAAATCTTTTTACAGTGCATGATCTATAATGAATGATTAAGTAAAAACACTTTATGTGAAATTATGATGTTAATAATGCTTCTGTCCCCGCGAATTTATTATGTGTTCACTGGGCTGCTCGCTTTGATTTTGATAAAATGGAGCGGCGACTGAGTACGAGTGATGAGTTTTATTTTTAGAAATCTCCTTTGCCAGAGCAAATTTCCTAGATACCGCCGCTACTGTAATTATGTAGAAAACCAATCACTCATTATACTTAGGATACATTATCTTTGAGACAGATGAGGCTAAATAAGCAAGACATTAATAATTCATCCCGCAGTTCATTATGCATGTGTTTGTCTGCTTTGTAGCTGAAACAAGCCCCTCATCAGACCGATGCCTGCATTTAAACAATGGTTCCATGTTATTGCTGCTACATTCGGGTTTACGCTTGTTAAACTGCGATTTGGATTATTTTATCAAGCATTCATTTGTTTTGTCTGCCGCCATCTTCTGCCAAGAACAAATTTTCTCAAAACTTTGGGTACCTGTTCTGGAAGCCTCTCTTTTAGCCGACTTGCCCAGGAGAGAAGGCAGCCCTTCGGAGAGGCAGCCACACACACACACACCGCTTGCCTGTCTCGTAGTAGTGCATGGGTGAGCATGGTGTGCGAGGGAAGTGGTTGCCGCTCTGGTTAGCAGTTTCATGCCACAAATCACACTTGAGAATGAGAGATTTGGGATGAGGGGACGGAAGGCTGGACTTTGTGTCCACAATATCTTTCCATTAAATTGGAGAGCTAGCTTAAAAATCTCCCTCTAACTCTTTACTCTCACGGTTCTAATACTGTGCAGCAAAAATAAAATAAAATAATAAAATTATCCCACTGAAAGACAGAATATCAACAAAAGCTGCTGGAGATCCCCTCGTTCTAAGGAGCTTCTCAAACTGCCTTTCTACATATGGCACATTTTGAACCCTGCGTGCGCCCATTGAAATTCAGGTCTTTACTGGATGATCATCAAAAATGACTTGGCAGCCCCTATCAGCTAGCATGGCTGCAACCCCTTGGCTCCCCCCCCCCTCCAACTGATTTCTGCCAACAACCAGACACAATTTGGCTTAGCACAGTTTTGCAAACATTGTATTATTAGCCTTCTTGACATTGTGATAGCCAGTTGATGGCACAGTGGTGGATAGCCAGTGCACCCACTCCCCAGTTCCTTTCTTATGGCCCTCGGGGTCCCCTCCGGATCAGCAGTAAAACTCCAAAGATTGGCACAAGAATTTCCTGCCATTTTGTGATGGGAATAAAAATTGTGCTGCAGGGCAAAATAGATGTGCCACAGTGGGTTATTTATGGATTTATTCTAAAAACCTCCCATATTTGGGAGAGGAAAAATAACAAAATCTGGCTGTGTCCACCATTGTCCTACTCAGGGTTACTGTTAGGCCCTGAAAAATGCCATCTCTGCCCAAGGACATTTTTTAAGAAAAGAGGAGGAGGAAAAAGTAGAAGTGGTCATGGTGAGAAAGCACCTGAATGACTGAAACCTTAAGACCAATTTTAACATTTAGGTGTGTATATAAGACACAAAAGGACGCAGTGACTCAGTGGCTTAGACACTGAGCTTGTCGATCGAAAGGTCGGCAGTTCAGCGGTTCGAATCCCTAGTGCCACATAATGGGGTGAACTCCCGTGACTTGTCCCAGCTTCTGCCAATCTAGCAGTTCGAAAGCACATAACAAATGCAAGTAGAAAAATAGGGACCACCTTTGGTGGGAAGGGAACAGCATTCTGTGTGCTGTTTTAGCGTTTAGTCATGCCGGCCACATGACCACAGAGACGTCTTCGGACAGCGCTGGCTCTTCGGCTTTGAAACGGAGATGAGCACTGCCAGCTAGAGTCAGGAACGACTAGCACATATGTGCCAGGGGAACCTTTACCTTTACCTTTTTATGAGACACAAGAAAAATATATGAAAGCTACTACATTCTCAAAAAAGTTCTCAGCAGTTTCAGGCTGGTGAAGGGGTTTAGGATAACTCACAGAAGCCAACTCATCCCGGTCAACTCACCACAGGACAACCTGCTGCAATCCAACCTGGGATAGCTCAAGAGAGGGACAAGTGGCACATCTGGTCTTGCTTTAGGTTTTGAACCTTCTCAAGTTAGAAGTCCTCAAGACTGGAGGTGAGCTGCAATTCTACTTCTCTCTCTTTTGACTTATCATGTGTTGAATTTTCCCACAGCGAGTTGGCCAAGGTTAGTCGGCCTGGGCAAATCAACTGCAGCAAATTCCACTGGTGAAGTATCGATGCTCTCACAAAACCATTCACATGTGTTTGCGGGACTGCTACAATTCCTTTTAGAACAGGGGCTCTCCAACTGTGGCAACTTTAAGACTTGTGGACTTCAACTCCCAAAGGGACCTTTTTCAATCTCGCTAGCCTTTCTACCATCTTGCTGACCCTGTTATTTTTTTCTAGAGACACTTCTCCAAGCTACATGTTTGTTTTCTGTTAATATTTTTTAAAAAATGGTTGCTGAACAAATGATCGCAAATCAAGGATATCTGTAATTTGCTTTTTTTAAAAAAAGAATCCTGAGACCTGGAATACAGTGCTTTAATTCTGTGATTTTTGTACCAGTTAGTAAACCCCAAGATTCTGGGTGAGGAGGATCATGTCTGAAATCTTCTCACCCTTGATTTATATACTACAGTCCTTTCATGTTTATTCTGGATCCTATTTCCATTACCGCATCAAGAAAGTACTCAAAAGTTAAACCACCAAGCAACTTTGGGTTTATTATCATTTTGGACCGATGTTCAGTGTGGTGAGAAAAGATTTGGATTCCCAATAATTAGCCTAAATTTCCTTGCAGAGTGATTGGTAGTGGGGGGGGGGGAATGCGAGAGGCCTTTGAAATGTCTGAAGTGGGTCCAGAATCTCTCCAAGCAGAAATCTAGATTTTGTAGTTTTCACACCGAGTAGAACCCAGCCTCCGTGCAAAGTAATGAACAGTATAAACGCTTCTCGGGGTATTTATATTGAGTTCAGATTTATAGTTCAGAGGTTTAATATCTGTTCTATATTATGCTGCTACTCGTTTTGGAATTTCAGTTTGCCACTCAAGATATGAACCCTGTTGGGTTTAGTAACTGCATCGTATCTGCATCCTTATTAATTAATTAATCGAACTATGGATTAAATTTATATGCCTCCTATCTCACTATTGAGAGCAACTCTGAGTGGCTCCTTCTGTAACTACTGAGGGCTGGATTATATCCTTGCAAGCGAGCCTTCCCAAATTGTGTGCCCTTTGGATGTCAGTCTCCCACTCCTACAATCCTTAATCTTCCAGTGGGAACAGAAATTGAGCTGGTCTGGAGGGCGCCAGGTTGGAGAAGCTGCACAGGGCTGCTCTCTCTACCAGGACCATGCAGTCTGATGGTAGATGTGTGAACAGGACTTAATGAATGGAGATGCCTCTTGAGTTACAACGCTAATCCTCCTCCTTTATCTGTGTTTGAGTGAGTCGTTGCAAAGGCTGAGATTTGTTTCTTTGAAGAAGACGAAGAAGAAATATGCCAGGAGGCTTAAGATTTAGCTACTCTGGTATAAATCTGCACTCCGGTCTTGAAGCTGGAATCTCTCAGGGATTCCTCAGCCTTAACTCTTTCTCCTTTTTCCTTTGCCAGCCTTCCCTGGTCAGCCGCTACGTTCTCATGAGCAGTTCGATTAAGAATGACAACCTTTCCTTCATTTACTATAATGTTTTCCTCCAGATGTGCAAAGCTCACGGGATCGGCTACGATGTGCGGGTAAGAAGGACGACTGCTTTAATTTCAGTGAAATAACAATAGGAAAATGGGTTGGGGAAGAAATAGAGGGTAAACCCCTAAAATGCATGAACAAAATATTAATGGCTTTGGGGAAAGAATCTCCATGTTTTTGCCCCTATGATCGATTTCAATGAAATCTGTGATTGTCTGCTTTTATTATTAGAGTTCAGATACTGAAATCCTGATTTCAGGTCATTAGGACTTGGAGGGAAATAGAGAGAGGAGAAAGGAATTACAAATATATTCTCTTTACAGACACTTTTTCTTGCTGAATACTTGACAATCAACTTTTTAGACCAGCTTGGAAGTGAAATCTTAATTGGCTTGCTCTTAAATTATTTTTTTCTTAAATCACATCCTCTCATGCACCATAGCATGTGATCTTGGGAAATTGTATGTTTAGTATTTCCAGACACAGTAAAAAACATCTTATCCCTCTCAACAGCTAAAAGAAGGAACCGTTTTTATCTTGTTTGAAGATGAGAAACGAAACACATTTGGAATGATGTAAGTTCTCAAGGTCCTTGATGGTCCCGGAGTTTAACATTCCTTCTCTTTGCCTGTCTTCTGAAAGATTAAACCCTGGAGAGGATGGCTCCTTGACAGATCCTGATGGCTAAGGCACAGAACTGTGTCAGAAAAGCCAGATTAAAAATAACCATAACTATTTTTACCTAGTAACTATTCTTCAAGAGCAGCCACAGGCCAAGCCTCGCTGAAACGGCTGAACTCTTGTTTTTAGGGGGGACCTGAGCAACCCCAAGTTTCCAACAGCATGCTCTGCCATTAATAACACTGGGGTTCTCATACTACCAGCGCTACCTGTTCACATATTTGAGATGCTTTAGCAAAGATAGGACTCTCATGTTTCAAGTGGCTCAAGCTTTTGCCCTCCTCCATTACTTGATTAATAAAAAATATTTATTACACAAATCCTTTTTACTGACAAGTTAAAATGGAGCCTCATCTTTTGTATCTCCCTGAAGATTGCCACCTTCGGAGATTGAAAATATTCATTAAACCCCTCCGTCTGACAGGCCCAAATGGGAGGGCAATTGTTTTTAAGCGTGCGAATAGAATCATTGGCAAAGACGTTTCTTTGGATATCATTAACAGAACAATTGGAGAACATCTCCAGGGGGTCCTCATGACCTTTGCTCAGCATCTCTTCATCATCTATCAAGAATTATCAGCACCTAATATGCATGCCGAGACCAATTTTAAGGTGAGGTGTTAATTAACTAACGATCCCTGTTAAATTTCTGTTCAAGGACAGAAAACACCTCATGCTGTATTATAAACAAGTGCTAAACCATCCTCGCTTCTGCTCCTAGCAGTACATATTTCACAGCTTGCGGGTCAATATTGTGAGATTCCCGGCGAATCTGTTAGTTAAATTTAAGGGTTTTGGTACGGGAGCATGGATTTGCTTGGGCTGAGAGCGATTGGTATATTTGTTTAAAAAACACATACACACACACACAACACAACCCTCTCTAGCATGAATGGTTAGCTCCTGAGGAAATTAGATTTTCATTTTGCATACATCCACTCTTGGATTTACTAATTGGAGAGGCAAAAAATGCTCTTCTCCCCAAAGACTTCTCCTATTGATTCGTCAAATGAAACGGTTGAGATGTTTGAAATATTAAAACACATCCATTAGGAGGAGGCAAACAAATAGGCTGTTTAGGTTCCCATAGCTATGGAAGGGTGATGGCTGTAAGCCCAGGCCTTGCACATGTATACGTTCTGCCCAATATGATGGCTATCAAAGCAAGGACTTACTTAGGGAGCCTCTGAGGGGCGCTACTGTTGAAGGCACCTCTGCAGTGCTGGTGTTTTGTGCATGGCCACTCGCTTGTAGCTCAGCTCCAGCCAACAGAGAACACGGAATAATAGGGTTAGAAGGGACCTTGGAGGTCTTTGAGTCCAACTCCCTGCTCAAACAGGAGACAGTATATCATGTCAGACAAATGGTTCTCCAATCTCTTCCTGCAAAGCCCCCACAGGTCCTGAGGCAAGTCATTCCATCGATTAAATGTTCTCATGGTCAGAAAATTTATCCTTAATTCTAGGTTGGATCTCTCTCTTTAGTAATCTTTCATCAAGTACGTCTTGTCTTCTTTGGAGAATAGATCAACCCCCTCTTTTCCATGACAGCCCCTCAACTATTGAAAGACTATCATATCAGCCCTAGTTCTTCTCTTTGTTAGACTAGACACACCCAGTTCCTGCAGCCCATCAATGGTAGTTCCCACCTGTACTGCCCACGGTCAATGTTAAGAATTGTATTTTGTGTGCTACTGCATGGTGATAGTTGGTTCCTACTCCAAATGTGCAAAAGATGGCACTGGAAAGAATAGAATAGAATAGAATAGAATAGAATAGAATAGAATAGAATAGAATAGAATAGAATAGAATTCTTTATTGGCCAAGTGTGATTGGACACACGGAATTTGTCTTTGGTGCATATGCACTCAGTGTACATAAAAAGACAAGATACATTAATCAAGAATCATAAGGTACAATACTTAATCATAGTCATAGGGTACAAATAAGCAATCAAATCATATTAGGAAACAATCTCAATATAAATTGTAAGGATACAAGCAACAAAGTTATAGTCATGCAGTCATAAGTGGGAGGAGATGGGTGATATATCCAGCAGGTTTGCAAATGTCCTTTTGGTATCCCCAAAATTCCTATTCTTCCAGATGTTTTTAATAGTCATTTTGTTATACTGTATAATTTTATTGGGATACTTACTTTTTATATAATTTTTATTTTCATGTTTTTTTCAGGTGCGGTTTATTAACACATTCTTTTGGGCTGTATTACAGGGTGTTGCTGTTTTTATAGCTTTTAGTTTGCCCCAAAGATTCCAGATCTGGGAGAGATTGAAAATCAAATGAACAGTGTTAGCTTTGCTTTGTATTTCTTTAATGTGCCTTTTCTGCATACCATCTTGAAATTATATTGTGTATTGATTGGTTAAATAGTGCTAATAATTACTGATATTGAATAACCTCTGTCTTGTACATACGGTACATATTGCACATATATACTATATATATTGCACATATACTGTATATTGTGTAAGGTTAGATATACATTGTTAGTTATTCCTTTTATAAGACTATGTTTCCTGACATTGTTCAGTTAACAGTCCTGAAATTAAGATCTCACATAGGCACAGGCATTGGGATTTACTCTACTTGTTAACTTGTCTAAAATGCTGTTTCGTATCTTGTTTGTTTTACAGTTATTAATCTGCCCTCCTGTCACTCAATTCTTCTATGGCCGTAGGGAGTGTTTCCATAAATTACTAATCCAGGGAGACTCTTCAGGGAGGCTCACCATTTGGAGTATTTCAGATTCACTTGACAAGGAAAATATGACTGAAGGTAATTGTTGTCACAGAAGACAGCAGCACCTAGTACTGTAACTTTCAAGAAGGATCAGCCTTGGTTTCTATTTAGACCAGAAATCAGGACACCGGGAGTTCTTGGTGCTCTCTGAACTTGGTTGTTTGCTTGCAAATGTTTCATTACTCAATTAAGTTGGGGATCCCCAACCTTTGGTCTATGGCTCACTAGTGGACTGTCAGCTGTTTGCAGATGGGCCGCAAAAACAGTGGGTGAATCCGGGCACACATACATCCTCACTTGTATCAGCAGGAGGCGAGTGCATGCATGCATGCTCCATTTATGTGAATGGTGGGCAAGCATGCACACCTACCGCTGATGCAAATGAAGCTGCATGGGTGTGTGCTTTCTGGCCACTTGCATGGAACCATCCCCTCTCCCTCCACCCCCGCAGATCCGCAAAACCCAAAAGGTTGGGGAACTCTGAACTAGGTAACCCTCACACTGATATTATAACTTACTATATTTTTCGGAGTATAAGACGCAGCTTAGTTTTTGGGGAGGAGAATAGGAAAAAAAATCTGCCTACCAGATATTCATCTAGCTAGCGTCCTTAGTTTGGTCAGCTTCAGCACATTAGTTCGCTAGTTTTGAGCATGCGCCCTCGCTTACGCTTACTCATGCATGTGCCAGGTTGGGGTTAAAAAACAGCTTCTAAAGCACAGCTGATCTTTGGAGAGAGAAGCAGTGAGAAAAGCAGGCGAAGAGCGGAAGATTGCTTCTTCACTCGTTAGTACCTCGTTAGGGCTGAAAAACAGCTTCTAAAGCACAGCTGAGAGGAAGCAATGAGAAAAGCAGGCAAAGCACGGGAGATCGCTTCACTTGCTAGTGCCTCGTTAGGGCTGAAAAATAGCTTCAAAAAAGCTACATTCGGAGTATAAGACGCACCCAAATTTTCAGCCCCTCTTAGAGGGGAAAAAGTGCATCTTATACTCTGAAAAATACACTAGTTGGATAACAAAGAAGTCTGCAAGCAAACAACCAAGTTCAGAGGGTACCAAGAACTCCTCAGTTCAACCCAAAATTATAAACTGCTATGTAAGGCCAGGCACAAGCTTAATTTTTTTTTTTAAGATTTTGATTTAGTGAAAATTATCTGTGGCATTGCTTTTTCTGAGCCTTTCATTTATTTAATATTTTAAATGTATTTTTTTTTAAAAAAAAAAATAGGATTGCCGGTTACTACTTCTACTTCTCTACAAGAAGCATTTAGCAAACTTCACCCAGCTGGTATTATAGATCAGCTGAGTTTCATTCCAAATAGTGATGATCCTTTGAAGGTGACAGCAAGTGTCTACATCCCAGCACATGGGCGACTGGTTTGTGGTCGTGAAGATGGAAGTATTGTGATTGTTCCAGCCACTCAGACTGCCATAGTTCAGCTTTTGCAAGATGAACATATGTGCAGAAGAGGTGTGTGAAATAATAAGGGCACAGGGATGATTTATTAAATCGTGGGCATTAAATTGGTTATCTGTGCAGGTAGTCCTTGACTTATGACCACAATTTTTTAAATTTATTTATTTCCACTTATATCCCGCCCTTCTCCGGAGACTCACGACGGCTTACAATTTCAAGCACAACTCAATGTGCTCAGCAAATTCCTTCATTCCTTGTATATGCCTGCTTATTTGGAGGTTTTGTCTCCCCCAGCGGCATTTTTACAAAGCCAGCTTATTGCCCCCAACAATCTGGGTCCTCAATTTACCGACCCCAAAAGGATGGAAGGCTGAGTCAACCTTGAAGTAGTTGGTAAAGTGGGGAAACAGTAACCTTAAGTTGACTGCTGCCCATACAAAGAATTGTTCATATATCCATGAGCAATAAAAAACACATGAGAAGAAAAAAATACAGTTCATATTAGATCATCAATCCTTGTTTTGTATATTTAAGTTTGTTTTCCCTTTGCTATGCATTAGAATAGGGGTGTCAAACTGGCAGCCTGCGGGCCAGATGTGTCATGCACAGGCTATACCCACCCCAGCTTCACAAAGGCAAAAAATGTCACGATACATCACGAAATGTCACGTGGCATGATCAAGTTTGACACCCGTGCATTAGAATCTCTAGGTGACTATCTCAATTTGCAGAGCTCTAAACACATAGCAACATTTCATAGAATTAGAAGGCCAATAAGAAAAAGAATAATTTAGAAATCCATTTGAAAGCTTCACATTATCTCTTTGGGTTCCAAATGTGTTTAAATGTCTTTCATTTGAATATCCAAATATTCAAATAATAGTTTGTGCATTTTTTTGCAAATTTAAAAATATTTTTCTCCCCATTATAATTATGTTTATATTATGTTCCTTGTATGGAGTTATATGGAGTGGGAATTTAAATGGAGTTATTATGTTCCTGCAAAATGAATCTTTTTATTCATTTGTTCCAAGGTAGCCTTGATGAAAGTCTCTCTTTCCCCATTTCTTATCCCCAATATGTTCACTCCATAATATTCCCCCTATTGTACAAAGAAGCATTTTTTTTCTTTACCTTTTTGGTTAACAACTCTCAGAGAAAGCATAACCTTTTATTAAACATACCAGCTCTCCTAGATCCTTATTAGGTGAGCTTTGGGGGAAAAAGCTAATTAAATAAACTTTATATTAAAAAGTGCCCTAAACATCTCCCAGCTGACTATAGATGTCAAACAATATTTGGAATTGCACAGCAAATCAAACTTCACAATCATTCTTTACTCCAGAATATCATGTGATGAGACCAAGATCTAAAACTGTCTAATGTTATTAAAGATAATAATAAGGACCTAGTCAAGCTCATTTCTACTTTTAGCAAGAAAAGAGCCATCTCCCATCAATATAACATCCTTTATACAAAACTAAAGTGACATCTATTGTGTAATAAACCCAGTTTAGCTGTTTCTTCTTATGGAAAGTATTGTGGAGTTTCATGCCAACAGTATTTGAGCTTATATGTTTGCAGATAACCCACACTGTATCTATGTAAATAAGCTTCTATCTCATGTCTGCTGATGAGCATATTTATTTTGGGGTTAACCCCATTTTTATTCCCAACAGATGGGACTTGGAGGAAGAGGGAACAGATGCAGAAACAGGTAAAGAATTTGGCAAGGCTAATCTTGCCTTTTCTATATTTCAGCAATATAGCTGATGCAGAAGGCCTCTAGCCTGTACAGAATGGATTTTCAGAGTTATTGTTTCTTATAGACCATTATCAACTACAATACAGATAATACAACTCTCCTAAAGATTTAATACAGCAGCCTATTCCTGGAGTTAATACATGCTGGGGATTAAATCCTGACCTCATAATAAAATCCAACAATTTTACCTTAAATCAATGGTTTTAAAGTAATAACAACTAATTTAAAAACCATTGGCCTATTAATTTCAGTAAATGTACTCTGACAAAGTGTCTGACCCCATGTCTGACCCTATTATCTTCAAGACTGAACTTAGAAAGAATGGCATTTAATGAATGTCATTAAACGGAATGTCATTACACCCTGCCACTTTAGGTCTGTCTCATTTGGGTCTCATCTTTCAAACGCAAACATCTATTTTGCTAGGATGCATGCAGTCACACAAAAGCATCAGCCACACAAAGCAAGTTGATAACTTTTTGAAAGATTTCATTTGCAAATCTTCATGGTTGGTTACTTGCTTTGCCTAGAAACTGTGACTGAGTGTATGACTTATATGTCATTTGTGATTTGTCCTGAAACATTTCTGGGGAAAATAGTAGTTCTTGAACTGCTTTCCATTCATTTATTTATGTCTAGGGGTGTCAGATAGATAGGTAGATAAGCAGATAGATGATAGACAGATAGACAGATAGACAGATAGACAGATAGACAGATAGACAGATAGACAGATAGATAGATAGATAGATAGATAGATAGATAGATAGATAATCATATATTATCATCTGATAGATGATAAATTAGAAACTATCTTTTAATAATAGCAATAGCACTTAGACTTATATACTGCTTCACAGTGTTTTACAGCCCTCTCTAAGTGGTTTACAGTTGAGTCAGCATATAGCCCCCAACAATCTGGGTCTTTATTTTACAGACCTCGGAACAGTAGTGGGTTGCAAATGCTGTCGCTATTGGTCTGCTCGTGGGCATGTGCATGTGCAGAAGCATCCAGGCAAGTGGGTGGAGCTTCCTGCTGCCACCGCTACCGGTCTGCCCGATCCGGGGTAAACTGGTAGCAACCCAGCACTGCTTTGGAAGGATGGAAGGCTGAGTCAAACTTGAGCTGGTGAGAATCGAACTGCCAAACTGCTGGCAGTCGGCAGTCAGTAGAAGTAACCTGCAGTATTGCATTCTAACCACTGCGCCACCTCAGCTCTTAGGTTATAAGAATTGGGTTTAAGAAAACAAAAAGATCCTTACCAGCTATCTGTTACTCATATAATCAAACCAGGATTTACCGATTAAAAATAATAAAAGCTGGATTCAGGCAGCTTTTG
This sequence comes from Grayia smithii, assembly GCA_032468115.1. Taxonomy (NCBI): domain Eukaryota; kingdom Metazoa; phylum Chordata; class Lepidosauria; order Squamata; family Grayiidae; genus Grayia; species Grayia smithii. Next base: position 40,162 of record JANHFM010005454.1, on the reverse strand, counting down.
TTGGGCTTATCTTTAATGATAAAAAATTATGTATCAAGGTTTAAATAGATCTGTACTACTGTTCTAATGATTATTAATCTACATTATGATGAGTTTGCTGTATTTGTTAATAATAATAATAATAATAATGGTTCAAATAGATACTTTCATTTTTTTCTTACCTTATCTTTAAAAAGTTAATTTTCTGAAATAACCAGTGATGTTTAGCAAATAGTATAGTTTTAACAGTACAATGTTTGATACACTTACTCTTCAGTAAATCTTTGGTCTTCTAGCTTTAGATGACCATTCCCTGACCATCTGCCAGTTATGGAGTTTGGCTGTGCGTGATCATTGCTTTAATCATCACAACTATTTCTTCTCCCAGTCAGATGAACCACAAACTGTATTTGCTACTTCTCCTTCTAATGCATGACTCTGGGGAAATAAAAGGAGATCCTCACTGACTCCCACATTTATTTGTGATTTATGAAAGCAGCTATTTTAGGAGGAAAAGGAGAGGTGATGGTCTATCACAGGGGTTTTCTGAACTAATATTAAATTCCTGATTTGTATGTTGTCAAATTCATGACCACTATTTTCTAAAGAGTGTTCAAGGAATCCAAAAACTTACCATGCCAGTATAAAAATAGTTTCAATGACTACCGATCAATTTATCTACCTATTTTTTTAAAAAATATTTATGTATTTATCCATTGTTCCATTAAACCTGGGTTTTAAAAGCATGGCCTTTAAATGAAGTACACAGAATAGACTTAAGTTCACATTTGTTTTTGCATAATTTTGAGGCTTGAAACTTAAATGTGATCCATGGCCCATTCAGAACTGGGTATGTGTGCACACGCAGCTCCACTTGTGTGAGCAGTGGGTGCGGGTGCTCGCTCTCACACAGTTCCCCTTGCACGAGGTTGCACAAATGCAGTTGCATCCACTCATGCACCTACCACTCACACATAACCATTCCAGGGGTGGGTTCTACCCACCTTCGCTACCGGTTCTCTTCATGTGTGTGTGTGCACGCGCGCGCGCGAACTTTGCGCATGCACGTAAACCGCGTTAGCACGCATGCGCAGAAACTTTCATTTGCGAAAAATAGCTGAAAAAGCGCTCTGCGCATGCGCAGAACGCTAATTTCGGCGATTTTTGAAAAAAAAGGTAAGTTGGGGCGCGCAGGTGGGCCCGGGTCCGGGACGCTGCGAACCGATTCGGTGACGTCACAGCGTCACCGCTACCTATTCGTGTGAACCGGACCGAACCGGGGGCAACCCACCACTGACCCATTCCCTACCCCCCCCACCATTCCATCTAGAGGGAAAGATTGGGGACCACTGTGATAAAGTGATCAAATTCTACTGCTTTTCAGGGTGACTTCAAGTCATTTTAAAAGTTCCTTTTTACTGGTAATAGTTAGTTCATAACAGGATTGCTGTGCCATTTCAAGCAGCAGGCAGGACTTCATCCTTTGTAGCCCTTGGAGTTGAGGCTTTCTCAGGTTGGAAATCAAGAAATTTACAGATTTAATTTCATCCAAAGTTTTATTGGAAACAACTTCATGTGAATTTCTATATAGAAGGTAGTTTATCTTAAGCTATTATATTTCTTCAAATTATGCTGCATACAGTAGTTCTTATGTTAAAAAGCAATTATCTGTGCCTGAAACCTACAGAAAATAAGGCAAATGTTTCAAGATGTTTTGTTTCTAATCAGATGGCTGACTAACTAGCAAAGCAAAAATAGATTGTTCTGTCTCTCTAAAATGAAAGTACGTAACCTTAAACCTCCATCTCTTTCTCTGATTACTTCTAATCAAGACCATACATACATACTATACATTCACTGTTTTTAGTTTGTCCCTGTTCTATTTAGTAGGAGGGAAATTCATGACATAATGGCATCTTTCACAGCTCTTGAAATTGTTGAATAAGTAAAGCAAATTTATTCAACCTGGCTAGAAAATGTGGGAGTTACAAGCCCCACATCAGTGGTGGGTTGCTCCCGGTTCGGGCCGGTTTGTGCGATCTGGTAGCAGTGACACTGTGACGTCACCAAACCGGTTCTGTGCGACCGGGAGCTGGGATCACCCGCGCGCCCATACTTACTGTTCTCAGTGTTCCGTGTGTTCCGCGCATGCACAGAACGCTTTTTAGAGGAGTTTCCCCCCAAAAAAAGATACTGTGCATGCACGGAGTGCCCATTCGGTGTGTGCACGCACAGAACGCATGTTCTGCATGCTCCGATGCATGCGCAAAGAGCGTGCATCATCAGAACCCGTAGTAAAGGTAAGTAGAACCCACCCCTGCCGCACATATATGTCAGGTGTGGGAAAAATGCAGTAGAAATAATGGGAAGCATAAGCAGACATGTCCATCTATCAATGGCTAATTGAGGCTTTATATCCATTCCTCTGGCTTAAAGCACTGTAAAATGGAGCAATCTTAAATACAATAATATGATTTACTAAGATTATCTAAAGAATGCCAAATTTTAAGAGCTATTCTTGCTCTCTTTTCTAAATAGCAAAAACTGGCAACTGCTACTAATTTGAGCTGACACATACATTAGTTGCCAGTGGATTGCTGTGCTTTTCAATTCTTACAGCTGGCTCAGAAAATGGAAGTACATTTTGCATGCTTGTATCTGTTTGAAAACTTTGTTTTAATATGCAGAGTTCAACCTAGGAACTCTCTTCCTCTAAAAAAAATATTGATTTCAAATACTGTCTTAACTTTATCAAAGCATTTCACTGGTCCTTTCTTTCTTGTGTTTTCACCTAGTACAAAGACATGGTTCTAATGCAGCAGTGAAATGAAAGTATAATCAACTTGAGGTTCATAGGCCCTCACATAAAGTAGTTCTCATAATTTACATTTACAATTGGAGTAACCTTATTCAAAACTTTTATTTACTACAGAAATATTATTATTATTATTATTACTGATCCATATATGAGCACACATTAACTTTTTACAGAATATTATCCACATTTATAAACCTTGGTTCAGAAGTCTGCAGATTCATTATCAAGATATCATCATCATCATCATCATCCCAAATCAATTCACTGCAGGATGCAGGAGATAAGCTTCTTCACTGAAGGCTATGGACAAGATTGCTCTACTGCATTGTTTTTAACTTTTCAGTCAAGTCTGATCAGTCCAAAGTCATCCAGTTGGTTTCTGTACTCATTCCCAGTCTGAATGGAGGAGAGAAAGAGAGGGTAAGTTTGATTGTGTTTAATGGGATAGTACAGTTTTAATTCATTTAATTCATTCATCAACCTTGCATTCAAGTTCTTTTGCTGAGGAGGTAGGAAGTATTTAAAATTGCTATTAAACATTTATAGGATAACAATTAAGGAAAACTAAGGATAATACATCAAGAGGGAAGGAAAGAGGGAAAAGATGGAAGTGGGAGATGCCAGTCATAGTTTCCTAGTATGCAGTTTGCTTCAGAATATAATAACCAACATGAATTTGGGACTTGGTATCTTACATGAAAATGCTGTTATCTAATCATATTTAAAACAGTACTAAAGGAACGCTCTAACTACCTGGTGCGATACAGAGCATCGTCTGGAGCCAATAAATGATGTATATTAGATCATTAGATATATATATTGAGGAACAATGGCAAAGGATTGCCTGCTCATCTTTATTGGCACTGGAATTCTTTCATTTATTGTCACTCGAGACTTTGGATATAGACATTTATTCTGTTACTAGGTTATAAGGCAGTGCCAGCAGCCTTTTGGTTCTCTTAAGGAGTGTTAAGAAGAAAAAAGAAAGTAAAGGTTCCCTGTTGTCCAGTTGTGCCCAACTCTAGGACATGGTGCTCAACTGTTTCTTGGCCAAAGGAGCCAGTGTTGTCTGAAGACATTTCTGTGGCCAGCAGGACTATATGCCAAAGGCACACAGAATGCTGTTATCTTCCCACCAAAGTGGTACCTATTAATTTACTCACATTTGCATGCTTTCCAATTGCCAAATAGGTAGGAGAGTATTCCCTTGCAAATAATCTTTAGGGCATTGCATATCAGTGGTGATAGGATAAATACAGAGCCATCCACTTTCCTTCTTTGTCTCACTCCCCTGCCCCCCCATTTCTGACATTCCAATTGTCTTTTTCTATACAACTTCTATACAACATGGATTTTTCTCCATCGTCCCCTGATATGTTGCTCTTGCCAGAGGAAATCATGGCTTCTAGAGGGCTTTAGAAATCAAGCCAAGCATGGAGAATTAGGTTGAAGGCCACTTATATAGCTTTAGGGTGGCAAAACGTTGATGTCTGAGAAAAGATATGAAGGTGGTTCTTAATTGGTGACACAACATTGTCATTGCTACTGTTGTTTGTTTCACTGAGATGCAGTGTACTAGTTTTTCAGTTCCATATATAACAAATTGAATATTCTTAGAAGAATACCAATTTAAGGTCAAGAGCATTTCATGTCCATTATTTATTAGTGTTTTCATATCGAGTTACTTCAAAAATAAATCACGTTGCTCCTTTCTGAACTCTGAGGCAGTCAAAGATGGTATAGGTATCTCAAATGCCTTTGTAGAAATTGTTGGAGAAAGTGAATTTGTGTGACAGACAGTATTTCTGAAAGAGGACCTGAGCAAAGATTAATGAGGCAAGGGAAATGAAAAGATGTATTTCATTCATGGAAATACACAAAGGGGATAAGCAAAGCCAACACCAAGCTAGTTAGATCCAATCTTACAGTGGCCAACAAACTGCGCAAGGAAGCCCACTAATCTCCCAGCAGATTGCCTTCAGAACCAGTCACACTGCCAGCAAGGCTAATAGCTATTGATCTCCCTGACTCTCATGAATTGGCTCAACCCTATTTTTTAAGCTCCTTGCCAGCACTGCATCTGGTGGTAGCAAATTCCAAAGCTTAATTATGTGTTGTGTAAAAAAAAAAATCTTCTTGTCTCTCCTATTTGTTCCAGGATTCAATTTCATTAAAACATCTGTTTGAATTTTTGTTTTTTGACTAGGATAGGGTAAAAATCACATACTAACATGTTTATCCTGTATTTGCATGCTTCCTAAAAAGGGTGCAGACTTTTTCAGAAGTTAATTGAGATATGTTCATTTATTTTAAATTCAGGTGATTGCTATTATTTATATCATTAATGTATACCATAACATGGCGCTAAAGGGTTTATTCATTTTTAAATATTCTTTAACAAAGGAAAATAGCAATAGCACTTAGACTTATATACTGTTCCATAGTGCTTTATAGCACTCTCTGAGTGGTTTATAGTATCAGCATATTGCTCCCAATAATCTGGGGCCTCTTTTTACCAACCTTGGAAGGATGGAAGGCTGAATCAACCTTGAGCCTGTCATAACTGAACCCCAGGCTTTGGGCAGAGTTTGCCTGCAATATTGCATCCTAACCACTACGCCACTAGGGCTCAAAAAACTTTGAGTGTAATGAAGTTGCAGTGGCAGTTCACTGAGAGGCACTGAAAAGATTCTTCCTAGGATGTTTTTGATTGAATGAGGCTGAAGTAAAAATAGCTCTAGCCAAATGATTGATCGATTATAATTTCTGGTTAGGAGTTTTCCCCTTCTCTTCCTGACCAAGTATATACAGTAGTGGCCAAAATTGTGGAAACCTTTTGGGGAAAGTGTATTTTTGAGGTTTGATGGCTAATAACACCAC
>JANHFM010005454.1:22691-34385 GCA_032468115.1 Grayia smithii | reverse complement strand
TTGGCCAATAAGGAATTCTATTCTATTCTATTCTATTCTATTCTATTCTATTCTATTCTATTCTATTCTATTCTATAAATCAGATTTTATCTCTGATGAAGTTTAATGCATTTTTTAAAATTAGGATTGTATGACAATGTTTTAAAATATTTATTTAAAAATGAGATGGAGGAATTTGTTTATATAGAAAAATGAAGGATTTGAAGTGGGTTTATTAAAGTAATTTGTAATATTATTACAAATTATTGTATTATTGTAATAATATTATCTAAAGATTTCTGATAATCCTTAATGGACTTTTTCTGATTAAGATGGAGTGAAGATGTTTTAAAGATTGGTGTATAGAAAATGGATGGGTTTGGCATAAAGAGGTGATTAGGAAGAGGTTTCTTCTTTCTTATGCATTTTTTTGTTTTTATTTTTATATGTTTTTATTCTATGTAAAGTATATTAGTTCTATGTGTATAATATAACCTTTAATAAAATTATTACCAAAAAAGGGAAGATTTATTTATGGAATTGTTGCAGTGACCTAGAAGGTTTATGCATGAAGAATTGTGGCATTTTAGTTGACACATACCATTAATAGTTAGGCATATTGTTTTTGTAAAGAGCATATTGAGCAATGAAATCCATCCCTTTGTTAAATGAAATGGTTGCTCACAATTGTTTTTTTGTGTCCCCTTTACTGTAAAGTCTTCAACAATGAACCCTTTGCATTTCAACAATGAATCATTTCCTCCATCCTCTTCCTGTCTGCCCCTATACCACTCTTCTTCTAGGCATTTTTTTTACATACCATCTGTTTCTGTTCTCACAAAGGTTCTTTCTCATCTCTGCTACTCAGTTGTGTTGCAAAACACAACTAATGACAAAACAGCTTGAATAACCTATGCTCAACCAGCCAACATCCATTATAAAAATGTATAATGATACCTCTCTGCTTGATGCTGTAAATGTACAGGACAGGCCATGTAATTGAACAAAGCAATATTTTCCCCCCAACAGAACACATACCTTGAATGTTTACTTTGGAGATGGGTAGCTGACTTGCTGCTGGAGACCTCCTGTAGAGGAATGAATTGAAGTTTATTATATGGCTGCACTGGGATTCAGAGATGCCTTTTTTCCCTATTAATATAGATTAAGGGCTCACTCTATAGGAGTAATGGGTAGCTGAAGGCTAGAGATGCCAGCTAAAACCAAATTTGAATGGAGGATACACCACATAGTATCTTCCATTCAAATTTGTAAACATGTATAAGTTTAACATCAGCTGCTAGTGAGGTGATTCATCTATGCTAGTGTTTCTCAATTTTGGCAATTTTAAGAGGTATGAGCTTTGATTCTGGGAAAGCCACAGTCAGCAATACCGTCTGGGGGAATTCTGGGAATTGAAGTCCATGTCTCTTAAAGTTGAGAAATGCTTCTATGTGCAGTCTAAAACAGCTAAGTGCGTCTTTTTGTGTGGAAGAACCTTCAAACATTGGCCTATCCATCTGGCAAGTCAATGCCTACAAACTGCTTGCCTCAAAAAGCAGCTGTCACCCAGATTCAGTGTCAAGGGCTTCCATACTGCTTGTTTAGGAATGTAAAGTGAAATCATACTGCACGTTCTCAGGACTGAGAGGAAATGTGAAGGGAATGGGTGCATCTGCATTTGAGTACTCTGATCAGTCGACACAAACCAATGGTAATACTTTTAAACATGTATGTATCATCCTTCTGATTTTGCCCTAATGAGATTCCACAGGGAAGAAAAACCTAGTTTCCTCAAATAAACATAAAGTAAACCGGATAGCTAAATAACGGATCTGGACAATGGACAATGAAAAGTAATAAATATTTTACAAATACTTCCATTTAAAATTATGACAGGCTTGGAACAGGTGCTTTTACAGGCTGAAAAGCACTCCTGGCCATCGCACCGACTTCCCCCCAGTCACGTGACCATATTTTAGGTGCTTGGCAACCACTTTGCCTTCATGTGACTGCAATTTGTAATTTTCTCAGAAAAATGCCCATTCAGAAGAATGAATTTGCACTTACCACTGTGGCATTTGCTTAATGACTGCAGATTCGGTTAATGAACACAGTGGCTCATTTAACAACTGCTGCAAAAAATGCCATAAAATTGGGTCCAGTCACATGAGGATAACTGTAAATTTTAAGCAGGCTTCCCCAAATACTGTACCAGATGTTTGTACAATTTCTGTTATATTTGACCATTGGCAGGGCATTTTCAAAATCTGCCAATTAACACATAGTGAAAATTGCAGTACAAATGTTATTATTAGTGAACAATTTAATTTTTTTCATAATTCATTTCAATATGGTAGACTGAATTTAATGTGATTAAAAAAAATAGGACATACACACACATACCCATAAAAATATATTAGGAGAAATCTATTTTTAAAATATACCTTAAACACAATAAATATATTCGGAAAAATGTGAATGATATACATATGATTTTTCATTAAGAATTTGTCTTTTTAAAGAAACCAGAAGTTGTTGCGCCTAAGAGGTAGAATAAACTGACAATAGAAAAAATGAAAACCCAAGATGAACCAAACTGACATTCCTAAATGAGGACCAAAGCCATAATTATCTTTCTGCAATTCAAATCTAAACTAAAAACAACTGCTTTGGGGATTAGCTTGTATTTCAATCCAATGAATATTTGGATTGTAACTTCCACTGATTTTAAACAGGACTTACTTCTGAATAGATAATTCATAGTTTTACAACCTTAAGGTATGATTACAACAGCTAATTAAAAAAATGAAGAAAAGCAGCTTACTTATTTGACGTTCCCTGCAGATTAGTCAGTATTGTAAAATTATTTCTTACACTTCTCAAACTTGCCAAGACCTATTAAAATGTAAGAGTACACTGAATGACATAATACATTGGAAGAACTCAAAATGTAAAATTATATAAATATGCAGATGTTCTTAGAAGTCCCACAAATGTCTGAAGAGAATTAAGCAAACATATTTTTATTAAAACAAATTGTTTTCAGTTTTTAAAATTATGTTTAAATCCATAAAATAACAAAGACTTATATTATTCAAATTGATTAAACAATATTATAGCTCACATCGTTTACAGTAGTGGCCAAAATTGTGGAAACCTTTTGGAAAAAGTGTATTTTTGAGGTTTGATGGCTAATAACACCACTTTTTATGGAGCAGTACCATAAAATTATATATCAAAAGAAAGATAATTTAATCGAGAATGTAATGCAACAAAGGTTGTTCAATTATCTGTATTCTATGAAAAGTTATAGCCAAATAACCAGAAAAAGGAAGCACAACTTGGTTAGGTTGATATCAGGTAGCTTTCCTTCATCTGATTGTAGCCATTGAGCATGAGTGTTTAGAGAGCCAATCAGGTGCCATCTTGTTTTGGCAATGAACCAATCAGATCACAGTAGGATTCAGTTATTGATGTCATGTATTGAAGCTGAGAGGAGGACATTTGTCAGTGTGTTACCTGATCACTAGCAAGTTGGTTGGGGTTTTTTGTGTTCTTTCATTTAGTGAGCTTGTAAAATGTAATAAAATTAAATGGTGCAAAGAGTTGACTGGTCACCCAGAAATTGATGTAAAATAGTATTATTAAGTGATCAAGGCTACAGTTATAAAGATATTAGAAGAAAAAATGGTGGAAACTTAACCAAAGGTGGCATTTCTAAGTTTTTGAAGAGATGACAGAAGAAAATCATATGGGTATATACAAGATGAAATGGCACAATGCAATGTGAAGTTAAGTGCAAGGACTGTTTGGCACAGACTACAGGAATTTGGCCTAAAATCTAGAATTTTACAAAAAAAGCCACTTACATCTCTCAAACAAAGGTTGAAAAGCATTGCATTCTTGATTAAATTATCTTTCCATTGATATATAATTTTATGGTACTACTCCCCCCAAAAAAGTGGTGTTATTAGCCATCAAACCTCAAAAATACATGTTTCCCAAAAGGTTTTCACAATTTTGGTCACTACTGTATTTGATTCCACAACTGTTTCACGGGTGCAGCAGTGATATTTCTGGTCTTTCGTAATACAAATATAGGATTTTGCAGACTGATTTATACTGATATAAATTACACTCATAATAAGACTGAAAGAGGAATTATATTTCAACTGGAAGAGTGCTAGTGAAATACCTAGTCTTGATTCCCCTTCAGCAATATAGATTTATGCTTGCGACAGAATTCTGACTATATTACAATAATATTAAATTAACCATAAGCAGCAACCTTTGCAACAAATGGTGGCATATTCTTCTCCATAAATACCAGATTTTCTACATATTCAGGCCTCACACTACTACTTTGTTGAATGGTTGCAAACTCAACTTGAAACACCCATCAATCTACAAAGTGTAATCCAAACTTCTACCACTCAGTTTTGCTAAATGCACAGGAAGGTTCTCCCCAAGGTTTTTTTCCTCCCTAATTTTCTAACAGTGGCTCAGTGCTGGAAGGATTCAGCCATATTATCTGATACGTTCTTTTCCTAGTTCAGCGTCAGATTCATGTTTCACTGACTGCTGAATAGTTTCATAAAGTTGAGTAGAAGACGAAGTTGTCAAGCATCTAAAAAATCAATATTCCATGAAATAATACCTGAGAAAGGTGGTACTTTTGAACAAAATTGGCAGATAACAATAAATAAAATCAGTGTTGAGCCAAAAGAAAATGAATGCAAAATTCATAAATGTGAGGTGTGATGGAGATTTGTGGAACAATTGTCTGTATTTATTCATAAGTCACACAATTAAAAGAAAATTTCTCCCAAATAAGCATATTTAGGATTTCAATCTATACAAATAAGAGATTGGTGTAGTTTTCATGCATACATTAATTAGATTTAAATCATAGTCACACTTCAGTGCTATTCTTGAATCCGATGCCATAGATGGAGGAACATTTGTAATTAAACTAGTTTGGCAAAAGCTTTTTAATTCATGTGAATACTTAAGTTAAATATTCTCTTAGAATTGTAAACCACATTTATTAAATGACAACATATTTCTTTGACATCAAATAGAAAGAAAGCACCCACAGAAAAACAAATAGAACTATTGACTAATGAACTGAAACAATTACAAATTAACAAAGAGGAAGAATCCTCTTTTGGTTATAGAACAAATGATTAAAACTATTTTAAACATCTTAATTTAATGGAAGTTAATACTTACAAGAATCTGCATTTTACCAAACAGAAATATTTTGAGAAGGGCAATAAAACCAGATAACCCACTGATTTATCAGTTTAGGAAGGTACAAGAAAAAAACAACTAATACTTCTGTTTGGGATGGCAGCACAACAGACATTTCAAAAATGGAGGAGACAAGAAATGGCTAAACATTATTGTTGATTATATAGCAAACAGATATCAAATACGGAACATTTTGAAGACTGTTGAAACACAGTGCAACTTATAAAGTTGTCAGGAAAGTAAAAGGAAGCAGTTGCTGAAGAGTACAGCAAAAACCTAATACAAAATTTGAAACTGAATTAGGCTCTGGGACAAGATGTAGTTACTACAATATATTATGAGACTTTCCAAGAAATTCTGATCAAACTCAGGTCATGAATGATATTCAATGACATCAAGCAGTTTCTTCCTCTGACAAGATAGCTCTAAAATATATTTAAAGTCAGGAGAGACCCCACTCATCCAAAGTCATATAGTCCTATTTTGTTATTTACATGAGAATACAATATTTCTAAAAAGACTAAACTTTTGACTCTAAGCGGATTGGATTCCTGAATAGAGATATATGAAGGCTAATATTAGATATATTTTGAAGGCTATTGATAGCATAAACTAGAAAACTAAAATGTGTTTATGGTTTTTGTAGGCATAGAGAATGTTTTTGATAATTTGTAATGGCCCTTCATATTTACAATTCTGGAAAAGATTAACTGTGGCATGAACTTTCTTACATGGTTGCAGAATATTTATAATGAACAAAGAACCAATATATTTTATGTTAGCTCTTTTTTTTTTTTTGCTTTCCTTCCTTCCTTTTCCCTTTCACCTTTCCTCCTCCCTCCCTCCCTCCCTCCCTCCCTCCCTCCTTTCTTTCTTTCTTTCTTTCTTTCCTTTTCTTTCTCACTGTTCTTTTCATTGTATTGTTGCTCCTTACTACCACCTTTAAACTCTCATGAGCCATTCCATAAGCTCAGCTTTCAATTGGTTCTGGCTTCCATTGCTAACTAGGTGGCGATGCTTTTGAAATTAAAAATCAATTATTTCATTTTATCATTTTTATGCTGAGAAACACAGGGAGCCTTGAAACAGTTTTGTCCACTTTATTATAGTGGCAGTTTACATTGCAGCATTGATTTCACATCAGGTAAGACATTCTGCTTTATTGGTTTCAAGGAAGGTGTCTGCAGCCACGTTGACCATCACACCAGGAACCCAAACTGAACAATTTCTATTAGGAAGAGCTGGATTGAGTTCTCAGCAAAGAACAAATAAAGTTTGCTATGAGACTTGAATTTGTTTTTTTTTTCCAAGCAGTTGTAAAATAACAATATAATAAGCTCCTTTTATGAGCTCCAAATCCATTTCTTGAGCTTTGGGATGAGACCACAGGAAGATGTGGTAAATAAAATTAACACGCAGAATGAGACTTTATTTCCAACAAAAGATCTAGTATGCATCAAAGGAATGGTCCATTAATCATCTCAGTTTACAAATGAGGATTAAGAAATAGACAACTCCATGCTCATATTTCATCACAAAAATGGCAAACAAAAGTAGCTGAATGATTCTCAGAAGATCTTCCTGCAATAATGTAAAAGAAAACTTCCATATTTCAGCTGAAATTCAATATATATTGGTCTGAAAGTGATCCACAAAATATAGTCCTGCTGTTGGTTTTATACCATAGAACAATAAATAATAATAATACAATAAAGTGCTCCTATTAAAATGATTTTAGGTAGGGGGAGATAGAATGTTGGAAGAGGAATTAGTCAGAAAAAGAAAACTCAGGTTAGATGTTTGAAAACTCCCCTATGATTTCATCCTGCCACCACCTCCCTAAATATACATCACGAGGCTAATCTGCCTTTGGTTTAGCAGTCTAATAAGATAGTCTTCACCAATCTAAGATAGATATTCATGGATGAAATATTGTTTTCATCTATAGATATTCTATCATATGCATAAGTAAACTCTTTGCTTCTTGACCTGGTTTTGAAGAATATACTTGCTACTGGACCGGAGAGATAGAATATTGTGAAAATATTTACAGACCCCTCGCATTCAGGACATAAGTTGTTTGTGTAACTCCTATCCTCAAAACAATGCTATAAAGCATTGCACACCAAGACAACTAGATACAAGAACAGTTTTTTCCCAAATGCCATCACTCTGCTAAACAGATAATTCCCTCAACACTGTCAAGCTATTCACATTAGGCTGCATTGCTATTGCTATTGGTCTTCTCATTGTTCATGTCACCCATCTCCTCTCGCTTGTGACTGCATGACTGTAACTTTGTTGCTTGTATCTTTGTGATTTATATTGATACTGATTGTTTCCTAGTATGATTTGATTGCTTATTGTACCGTATGACTGTCAGTGGGAGTTGTGCCTTGTGATTCTTGATGAGTGTATCTTGTCTTTTTATGTCCACTGAGAGGATATGCACCAAAGACAAATTCCTTGTGTGTCCAATCACACTTGGCCAATAAAGAATTCTATTCTATTCTATTCTATATTGCTGTATTATTCACTTGTTCCCTATCAACAACCCTGACTGAGCTAAGTGATCTTAGCAGTAGTGTCAAAGAATTGAGTGTGATTGAAGGTGGTTTCAAAATCCATGCTAAAGTCCTCTAAAGGAACCATCTCAGATATTCAGAAATATTATAACAATGGAACTCTTTCAATACATTTTTGCATGTCAGATGCATATGACAGTCTTTTTGTGACTGGACAGAGAAAAGTGGGTGTGGATTTGCAGAGGATTTTGTACCCCTTTTGCATGGACAGCTCACTTACCAATGAAGCTTAGATCAGCAGTGGTAGATGCTCTCTTCGGGTGCAAAGAATTCATAAGATACAATATGAATTCAAGGAATTCTGATTCTCAGGGAAATTTATTTGTTGATCAAATTTAAATGACCACACATCTCACAAAAATGATTCAAGGCAATGTACAAACCAACAAGTAAAAACATTCTGGCAGACAGGGCTGGTAATCCTGTCAAGGCCTCAGTAACAGTTATAGCAGCAGCAACAACAATACTATTAACTTTTATCTACAACAAGAGAAAATAATATTAAATAAGATCACCGTACAATAAATAAAAAAATAGAAGTAATACACATTAAACAATGATATATGCAACACATTCTACTTTGAACCAGAAATTCAACCTTGATGACATGGAATTCCAATTTTGATCAGTAGAAAGTGCAATTTTGTGTTCCATCCATAGTTTTCGATCAGATACACTATAGCAGGGGTGTCAAACTCAAGGCCCGGAGCCAATTCTGGCCCATGGGGTACTTAGATCTGGCCCACAGGTCTGCCATGGAAACAGTGAAGGACTGGCCCACAGTGCCTCTGCCAGCAAAAATGGAACTCGGGAGGGCTGTATGCAGCACTCCAAGCTCCATTTTCATTGGCAGAGGTTTGCAGGAGACCTCCACAGATGAAAATGGAGCTTGTGACAGCTGTGGGCAGCACTTCCAACTCTGTTTTCACTGGCAGAGTGTTGCAGAAGGCCATCTCAGCCAAAAATTGAGGTCTCAAGGGCTACAGGTGGCATTCCCAAGCTCAATTTTTGCTGGCAGTGGGTTGCAGGAGGACAGTCTCAGCTGAAAACGGAGCTTGGGAGCCTGTTTTCACTGGTAGAGTGCTCAGGCCTCCATAGGCACCCTGACATGAGTGACGTCAAGCTGGCCATGCCCACCCTGGGCCCCAAAGGTCAAACACAATCCTGATGCGGCCCTCAATGAAATCGAGTTTCACACCCCTGCACTATAGTCTTTCCATCATAGTAAAACAAATTTCTCAATTATCACTCAGGCATAAGTCCAAAGGTCATTATACTTCAATAGGCTCCAAATTTTCTCAATATGATTTATTACCACATTCATATAATTGACTTTGATTTCTTTAACTCTCTATTTATAAATTTATGAAGTTTAAACCCAAATAGGATCAACATAAAGAAGACCCAAAGCAATCAAGGTCCTTTCTGACATAACCATCAATATAGTTTCCAACATGCTATAGCTGAAACCCAACCTTTGCTATAAATTTTCTAGACTATTCAGTAGGCTCAGAAAATAATCTTTAATATTCCTTAAAAATTAAGTGTCGTTTAGTTAAAATAAATATTCTAAATTATTATTTTAAAGTACTTGCAAATTACTTAATTTAACTTACCTGTTGTAAATGCATGTTAATTGTGAATAAAAACTTCCAAACCTTTTCCTAATGACACATTATTAATAGTTTAGGACCTTCAATTGCAACTAACACAGCAGGACCAAATACTAAAGTCAAAACATGTTTTAATTAAATATATTCCCATCAGCATCCTCAAACAGCACAAATTGTCTTTTTGCAAAGACAATTTCAGAAAAAGATTAGCAATAATCTGGCCCACAATTCTGATGCCTTTGCTTGCCATTAACTCCAAAATATTTTTTTCCTGTAAAGTTAAGGTTTCGATTGTTCAATAATGTCAACTTCTCCTGAGAATGTACATCGTATTTATATTCCCTTCCTAACATACTCCAAATGTATCTTGCAGATTTAATTAAGGAAAAACTATTGATTATAGATAAAACAGGAACCAAGTTGTTACAAATGTAAAATAATAACTTTCTTCTTGTGCCCAGAATAATTTTGAGATAATTTATTAATTACTGGAAGCAACAGAAGTCAAAATATAAACCCAAAGATATAAGTGTAAGGAGGGAATATTAAAGTCCATATCTTCATATTAAAACACCCAAATTTGGTTGTTGTTTTTTTTAATCTAGAGAACTGATTAACCACTATTTTTTTCAATATCTGATCTACCTGTTTAAAATACTTTACTGTAGTAGATAGATAGAATTGGGGATGGGGATCATACTACATTTACCTGCAAGTGGCCCATCCAAGGGCTCCTTCAGCACAGGAAGCTCTTCCAGTCTAGATGGCTTTGCTATTGCACCCATCAAATCTAAAGCTCCTTTGGGGTTGTCTGAGAAGACTCCTGAGAGGCATTTTCTCTCACATCATTGGCCCAAAGCTGAGAGCACCTTTAAGATTGACCTGCAAAGTGCTGAAAATGGCCAGCCTGAGAGCTCCAACAGCCTGAATTGCTTTCTCTCTGAAATTTATCAATTAACTGTGAATGTTTACTAATTATTTTAATTTATTATTGATTGAATGTATAATCCGTTTTCTTTCAAAGAATGGCTTTTACATGTGAAATCCAAAACTAAGGACACATTTTAGAAATGAAGACTTGTTTTAAATTAAAACCTAATTAAAACACTAGTTTAGAATCTCAGTAAAAGAGGCAGCATCTTATAAATTATAATGCAGCTAACCAATTTCTACCTAAGTGCATGCCTTTTCTTTGCTGATAGGAAGATAACAAAGGAGCAGTCTAATCTTCTTTGCCCAGGGGTTCCTAAGTCTAGAAGCAGTAACCAAAGAGGTACCTCACATTTCCTTGAAAAATGTTCTATCAATGATCACACATGGCGGGGGGGTGGGGTTCATACTTTCAAGGATTACATATTCTTTTAATATAATTTTCCCCCTATAAAGCCTCTATTAGATGTTAAGAGAGTGTATACACTTCAACATGCTGTTGTTCATTTTGTTGTCATCTATAAAGATAATTAATTTTATAGAGGTTAAAAATGATCATAAACTGTCAGCAAAATATGTGATACATAAAATGGCCTTCCAGGAAACTGTTCTTCTGCAAAAAAAAAAAAATTTTTTTGTTCATAATGAAGCCATATATAATCTAGACAATAAGGCAAGTTGAACCTACAGGGAACTGTTTCCTAACATCGAAAGCTGCTATTATTATCTCATTATTTTTTATTTCCTGCCCTTGCACTCTTCCTTTTCAATGATTTTTATGAAATGTATGTTATTGTTTTTTTTGCAGTGATTCTCCTGGGAAAATATGGGTCAAGAGAAGTGTACAATATTCAGTAACATGTAGTTTTTATGACTCCCCTAGCTATGATGAAGGCATTGGCAGCAAAAAATCAAATTAAACTTATTACTGAAATTATTATTGCTTTGCCAAAGCAAAGCATTCTTAAGGGCCATGAAGCCTAAGAAAGTTGTCAAAAACATGATAGCATTCCAAAGGTGGCCCCAAACAATCTATGTTTTATAGGATATGACTGATGCTTGCATTTTGCCTGCAAGTACATGGCCAGTGCAGGTTCAAGTATCCCTTGTAATTGTGTCCAAATGATAGTCTGGCCATGGCATTCAGGAGCAACCAGAATTTTTAAAGAAGTTTTCAAGGCAGCCTCAGGTATTGTGTATTAATTTTTTCCCAAATGCCATCACTCTGCTAAACAAATAATTCCTTCAACGCTATCAAACTAGTAACTAAGTCTGCATTATTATTAATCTTCTCACTGTTCCTATCACCCATCTCCTCCCACTTATGACTG
>JANHFM010005453.1:45612-58543 GCA_032468115.1 Grayia smithii | reverse complement strand
TTGTTTTATATTGTGAGCCGCCCCGAGTCCTTCGGGAGAAGGGCGGCATATAAATACAATAAATAATAATAATAATATTAATAATTTGATCTCTTATACTAATTGGCCTTTTGGCGTCATTATCCCAAAAGATGGTGAATTGTGTTACTTTCAACATTCATGAAGATATATTTATATCAGATTACTTACATAAAGCTCACACACAAAATTATGTTGCAATGTATTATTTAATCTTAAGGTGCCGCAAGAGATTTTGTTGCTCTTTGATGTGCATTAGTGGAATCCATACAAAAATTATTTAAGATGTTTTCCAATTCTGTAGGTGGCAATGCAGCAGAACAAAATGATCCAGAAATGGATGGAGAGGATGGTATATCCTTTATTAATAGCCAGTATGGTTCACTCTTTACTCCTGCATTAAAAGGTATTTTCAGTTATTTATTTTATCATATGTACAGATAGAGTATCAGCAGTACGTCTACTGAAACAGTTTAAAAACATTCCATGTTAAATTAGGCATTGTAAAAATCTCTTAGGAAGGTATTAAGTTCTACATGCCTAGAGAACAATCTTTTCTAAGCTGATGCTTTCCAGATGTTTGGACTACTATTCCCCTAATACTGAATTATTATGTCCAGCAAATATGAACTATAGTTCTAACATGACTGGGACAATACCATGTTGGGGGAATGATCTCCAACAGAGATGGGTAGAATCTGGAGCAATTCAAACCAAGTATCTTCCAGTAAAGGTGGAAAAGGGAGTGGGTGTAATTTTGCATCTCCTCTTCTGCATATGTGCATTTGTAATAAAATCCATAGACAAAAAGAATCACATGAAAATATAATTTGGGCATAAATTATATGTGCAAGTAGCAATATTATACTACTGAAAATACTGAGAAGCTATTCCTGTTTATCACTCCCACCCTGCTACTTCCAATAATCAAACCTATTTGACCCTATCAGTTTTGCTGGTAGTTTCACAATTATCCTACTTACTGATTTTTTATTTAGGGTGTTACGTATCTTTACCTATAGGTATTATACAAATCAATAATTCTTTCATCTGCTCTCTAGTGACAGAGGGGCATGGTGAAGTCAACATTAAGCTATATTTGAACTGCAGTCATTGTGATCATGATATGTGCCATGGAGATTTGAAGACTCAGGAAATTGTTTGCATTTGTGGCTATGGATATGTGTTGGCTAATGATGGTGTCTCTTGCATAGGTAAGACATTGCAAATATTATTTTTTTTTGCTCTCTGACTATGTTGGATTACCCCAATCAAACTCCATTGCTGATTTTGGATTCTGATTACAATGGTAAAAGAAATTTTTAGGAATGCTCATTGTGGAAATTTAATTGATCATTTGTGCAATTGTACTAATTCTAGCTCTCTTGCAAATATTTAGATACTACCTCCACATGGCACTACATTTTTAAATAATGTGCATCCAAGACACCTTTTTTACTAGTCCAAAAATATGTGCGTCCATGGTTTTCTACAGATACAGATTTTTTAAAAAATGGGAAAGTAACAAGAAGAGAAGTTGAAAACAACTAATGTCTTGTCATGTTTATATTCCAGATGAACTGATCCTGCCCACCAAGAATCCTCCTCTTTCTTTGGTCTTGTCAGTAGTGACCTCAGCTCTGGTTGCTGGTCTTATTCTAGCCTTCTCAGCGGTTATGATAGGTGAGTTCTTTGTTCACACCCAGTGTATAAATTATCCACACAACTCATTGACTGACTGACTGACTGACCAGCTGATTGATTGATTGATTGATTGATTATGTGCCATCAAGTTGATCTTAATGACAACGATCTTCACCAGGATGATCTGTCCCCAAATAGGATCTTCAGAACTCCCAATGGTGTTCCTATTGCCACTGTAATTGAGTCCATCCATCTTTCTACTGAACATCAACTTCTCTTTCCTTCCTCTTTTCCCAGGATTATGGGCTACTCGAGGAAGTCAATATGTAATTTGAGACTGGTCTCAAGTGAGGATTCTACATTGAGTTTTTCTATGGTTTGTTTGTTTGTTTCCTTTGCTATCTGTGATATTTTCAAGTGTCTTCTCCAACATCAAAATTCAAAAGTGTCAATGCTCTTTTCATTCTACTTTTACACGGTTCACGTTTTGGAATACTGTACAATAGTCTGCAGTCTGTTAAGTCTCCTTTCTCTGGTATTTTATATAGACTGACCTCTTCCTACTATGTCATTCTCCACATTTGCTGGCATAATTAAGTTAGAAACTTTACTGATTTTTCTTCCATTGCTTGCCATATTTTTATAGATATTCTATCAATTCCTTTAGACTTCTACCTTGTTAATGACTGGAATACTGATCTAACATCATCTTTTAGTGCTAGAGGTAAAAAAAAGGAATATCTTCTAAGATATCTTGCATATTCATCTTTACTGTCCAGATTTTCAGTAAACACCTTCCATCTTTGTTTGATCTAATTTAAAGCAATTACCATTGGCATCCTTTAGTGTACCAATTCCAAGTTGGAACCTTCTCCCCGAGTTTGGAGATCTTTTGGAAGACTTTCCTTGTTTTTCCATGTCTGTTTCCATCTTGAATGTCTTTACAGATGACATTGTAATACTGTTTCTTACCTCTTCTAACAGCACTCTGAAATTCTTTTTTCTTTCTAAGATTTTTGTCTTTCTTGGCTTTGGCTTCTTTTTTCTCCTTGGCAATTCCCATTGTCTGTTCTGACATGCTGTATGCTTTCTTCTGTTTCTTGATCTTTGGCAGTCTCTCATTCATCCTTAATAACTGCTTTGATTTCATTCCATAGTTCCTATCAATGAGGTTTCCTATCAATGAGGTTCAGGACTACAAAACGATTCCTGTTGTTCTCCTTGAAAATGGTGAGTATCTAGTCAAGATCCTATCGTGGAAACTGTCTGGCTTTGTTCTACTACTTTATCTTGACTTGGAGCATCCACATGTTTCTCAATTGGTCCCTAGGCACAACGTTGCTATTATAACTGAGCCTTTCTATCTCTTTGTATTAATAATATAATCAGGTTTTTGTATAGTCCATCTGGTGATGTCCATGTATGTAACCATTGTTTTGGTTGTTTCAAGAACTGTTAGCAATAAAGAAACAAATAAGTCGGACTGATAAGTCATTTTTCTCCTTTTTTCTGTTTCCTAGGCTATATAGTCCTATTTTTCCTCCTTACTATTTCTAACTTTGGATTTCAGTCTCTCCAACCACAAGGAGACATCTTGCTTGCATATGTTCTGTTGATTCTAGCTTAAACCTGACCATAAAATTCATCAACCACCTCTTCTTCTGCATCAGTGGTTGGGACATAAACTTGGATAATCAATAAATGCCAAATCTAATTGATATCATTGGGCATTGACTGCTTTGTACCATGTACTGTCTTTGTTATATCTTTCTGGACCATGAAAGTGGTGCTGATTCCTCTTTGTTTTTCACATCCTGAGTAATAAACAGTATGGACGTCTGACTGAAAGTATCCAATTCCAATCCATTTCAATTAGTTCACACCTAAAATGACAGTCTCTGGTAGATACATTTCCTCTTCCATTGTGCAGAGTTTTCCCATGATCAAGTTTCTTATATTTCATATTGATTTTTCAATTGCAACTTCAGATATTTTTCTGCATGCAACATCAGCAACTAGACATCCCTAAAGCTTGACTGACTACATAAGCACCATTATTACTCTGAAAGATCCTCAGTTGTTCCTCAGTAATATGGTGAATGCCAGCTGACTCAAGGTCCCATCATTTGGCACTATATTGTCAGCTATTTAATTTTGTATATTGGTATGGTTTTCCTGATCAAATATAGGAGTGTATTTACAGAAGTATATTTATAATTGCCTTCTCCCGTGCTGTATGCAATGCCTGCCTTTGCAATTGTTACTAAATAATCATTTGCCTTTCTGCTTAGTTTAACTAGGATGGGATGATGTTCATAGCTTGGGTTGACTCTATTGGGAGTCTATACTCTTGGCATACATTCCTGGTGTTCTCTGCTTATCCCTTCCTGGAACATACACTTACCCCTGCCACAATAAGGCAGCAAAGCAGGGCTTAAGGAGGCAGAGACATTTCCTCCTATGTATCAACTACATAACCTGGTGCCCTCAAGGCAAACTAGGAATATGGCTAGGCTTAGTGATATTTCTGTGATCCCAATGCATTTCAAAGGCACAAAGTTGGTAAAGCTGCTTCATTGACTAAACGACATGAAAAAGTGTTTATTTCAATTATTTTAAATATTGATGCAAGTTAGATGCCATTGCATCTGCCCTTTGGAACATCTTAACACCCCCCCCCCCAAAGTGAGGTCATCTCCAACCCTCCTCACCTTCCATGAGAGCTTAAAGACCTTGGCTAGGGGCTCCAATGGAGGAGTTTCACATTAGGGGTGGTCAATAGATTAACAATAAATCCCACCCACCCCCTTCTCATTATATTCCCTCCCTCCCCATCTTTTTAGCTCGGTTGATATTTTATAATATTGTATTTATATTATTAAGTTTTATAGAGGTCTATATTTTAATATTGTAAGTTGCTCAGAGTTAGGGTGTGGTAAGATAGGTGGCCAATGAATTTTATAAATAAATAAGTAGAAGCAGATTGTTTTCAGGAAGATTCAACCTTGATTTATTCTAGGATGTTGCCTTATACCGAAACAAATCAGTACTACAGTATATATACCTATGTAATTATCTACATGACGAAGGGATTCTTAATCACATGGATTAAGTATTCCAAGACTTAAGCCTAAAGTTCCTCATCTCCTATTCAATTCTTCTTTTACAATGCATATGTTCTACCACTGAGCCATAGCTCTTCTGGTTTCACATATAGAAAATTCAATAGTCAGCAGGCTTTTAAATGAGATTGATAACATATGCATTGTTTCTTTGGCAGGCACCATATTATTCATGCAGTACATTCAGTAAGCTATTTGATGCGTTTATGTATGAGCTATGTTCATGATTTCATGTCAGCTAACTTTAGGAATGTGTGATAGAAGCAGCAGCATCATTGGAAGTAAAATTGTGAATAACTGTCTTAAAACCCTTCAGATATATTCTTCCCTGCGATCCTTATAACATTATGCAGAACAGGCCAGCTCTATAATTCTTATTATTGTGGTTGGGAAGGTGAGAATAAGCAATAAAGATTTGATTAGGATCATTTTATGAATTCATTAGAGAGGCAAGATTCAAACCTGGAAAAATATGGTATTGTTACTTTGGACCACAGAATATGATTCCAGGATTAAATCATGTCTGTGACCTGATCGACAGTCATTTCTTCTCCAAACAGCCAATAGATTAAATGTAAATTTCTGGAGTCAGAGCAAATGCAGTAATTAATAGATATGTTTTAATTACCTTTTTAGAAATTAAAAAAAAACCACACCACTATATGTGTGTGTACAGATTGCTATATTTTCTAGCTGCTCCCCCCCCCCTTCCCCTTCCCAAAGACATTAACTTCTTATACTCTCATTACAAGATTTTGAATGAATATTTTATTTGACTTTTAAAAGCCACCATCCTGTATTGGGAGAAATTATAATTGGTTTCTCAAATCCTGTCCTACATCTTGAACACAGCCTAGTAATTTATCTGTTGAAACAGAAATAATGTCACTGCAGCAAAATCTACAACACAGCACAGGGTTAAACTTCCCAGAATCAAGAACGTGCTGTGGGAAATTTTGTGCCCAGTTCCAATTACTCTTTTAAAGTAACTTTTTACATGTCCAATTAATTTTGATCTACACTCTACCTCTCCACCATTCTCACCCACCCCATACAGCATGTATTGCTCCCACAGGATTTTGAAAGGTTAGAACAGAGACTAGCTGAAGTCCATATAAAGTTATTTATTTCCTTAAAAAAAAAAAACCTTAAGAGCTTCGCAAAGGCAAAATAATATTGGAAATCTAGCAATGAAGATAGACTCTAAAATATATTTTTTAAAAATACTGACCTTATTTACACACAGGTCCTTATTTTGTGTTTTGTATGAATCATCTTAAAGTTCAGATGAGAAAATATGAAATATGTAGAAGGGGGTTCAAACCCTTGCAGGTATTGTCTGCTCTTACAAAGCAGGAATACCATTTCAGTTTTGTTAGCAGGGGAGAATGCTTTTTAGGGAAGGACATGGTTTATTCATCCTGCGACAGATTTGCATCTTTTTAAGGCTGTTTTATTATTCAGAAGAGACCAAGTTTAAAATGTTAGTGATAGTTAACATCTCCTATTAACCTGATAAACATATAAAGGTATCCAGGGCCCAATACAATTTTGAGACAATCTTGGGAACAATCGTTAAATAATGGGAATGATAAGCATTAAAAAATTTAACTGCACTGCAAGACAGACAGACAGCATCATCTTATCCTAAGCACTCCAGGACTGTATATACAGTACTCCTCAACTTATGACCACAATTGAGCCCAAAATTTCTGTTGTTAAGTGAGATTTTTGTTAAGTGAATTTTGCCCCATTTTATGACCTTTCTTGCCGCTGTTATTAAGTGAATCACTGCAGTTAGTAACTCGGTTGTTAAATGAGTCTGACTTTGCTTGTCAGAAGATCGCAAAAGGTGATCTCATGACCTTGGGACACAGCAAAGGTCATAAAAATGAACCAGTTGCCAAGCATCTGAATTTTGATCACATGGTCATAGGGATGCTACAAAGGTCGTAACTGAAAAACGGTCATAAGTCACATTTTTCAGTGCTGTTGTAACTTTGAATAGTCACTAAATGAACTGTTGTAAGTTGAGGACTATCTGTACAGTAAGTAATTATTAAAGAAAGTAAATGAGTCTCCCACTTCCCGGGTTTGGGGCTGCTGACAGCAGTAGACTCCTTTGGAGAATAAAAACCAAAACTAAAGTTCAAATCATATCATTGAAAACAATTTTCAGGCCCTCGTAGAAAAAAAAAACCAAAATAGAACAGAACACTAGATCATATTTAAAAGGAAATGACCAGCTGGACCTCTGAGGATCAGAGGAATAACAAGGAAAAGAATTGTAGTAGTTGATAGGTACCGTATGTAATTTGATATGGACCAATGAGGCAGTCCGACTTATGAAATATGCTATCTTTTGGGCGCATGAATCAGAACAATTGCAAACATACTTCAAGATAATTTTAAGATATCCCTTCCTGCTGTACCTTCTGGGGGCAGACAATGTGAATTTCACCCATGTGAATTTCTATCACATCCTCTCTGACTTTAGAATGTTGGAAAGAAAGTTGAATCTATCAATTCATAATTCCACATTATTACTCGTTGGTTAGATTCAACTGGATCCTAATTGTGAAACACAACACCATGTGAGGGTTCTTTGCTTTCCAACGACTGGACATACCACAACATAGCAAATCTGTCCACAAATGCTTTATTGCAACATACTTCTTCCCCAGCAACAGGCTCTTGCTCTGGGTCAACCTCCTAGACAAGGTGATGTTGCCATAAAAATATGCATTTAATACTCAGTCCTTTGTACTCAGTCTTTTAATACTCAATTTAAACAAAAATCTCCAATCCTACAAAGTAGCATACAATGTTTGTCTTTTTCCAAAAGTTCTTGTCCTAGTTGGGATGAAGTACTGTTCCAGTGGGGTTACTCCTTTTCTAATTGCTCCCAAGCTCTTGGCAAAATTCCAAACTCCAGGCAAGACTCCTACCAGAATATCTTGTTCATCATAGTGTGCGATCCAGGCAGTTGAATGAGTCCTCTTGACTGCTTGTAACAGCTGCCAGTCTCCAGACATTACCTCCATTTCTCAACTTTGGAGATAACCACTCACTTTGCTCATCATTTTTCCTCCTACTTCCATCCCACTCACCACACTCTCTAGTGTGGTTGCTTTTGTAAGCTAAAGGCTTGGGTTCAGTGAGGCTGCCTCTGGACATCAGCACATCCTTGAAAAAAATCAAGGAGTGTAGCTCATTTATCACAGGCAGCTGCAAAACCAGTTTGGATGCTTGGTAGTAATAAGTTATGTTATGACTGAAGGTATAAATGCAAGAGGGAAGCATTTCTGCATGAATGCAGTAGTTTCCAAAACAGCAAACAGTAACCCCAAGTTGACTCCCTCACAGGGAAGGAGAATTTGACAATGGGGTCTGTAAAGGGCAGCAAAGGTAATAAGTAGTAACAGGAAATATTTAGCCTTGATAAAAGAAGACTATGGACAAATATGAATGTATTCTTCACATAGCTGAAGATATTATACGAAGAACTATATATCATATTTATTTATTTCCAGACAGAGCTCTCTATCAGGTCTGTCATCTCAGAGTATAGAACAAGTAATAATAGTTTTAAGTTATAGGAAGGTGTGTTCCATTTACTGTAAATGTCAAAAATACTCTTTATAGTAAGAGCAGTTTGACTGTAAGAACTATTACTAAGAGACAGGTTATGAATTCCTCTACATAGGAGGCATTCCAAAGAAATTGGACAGGCATTTGGGCAGAGATGCTTTAATTTGACTTTCTGCACCAAGCAGGGGGCAAAACTCAATAGCAAAAATTTTCCCATATAACTACATGTTGTTGCAACATCTCAACCACAACTGCTTTGGGTGTCCTTGCAGATAACTGTCGGATCCAACTGTCGAGACAAACATTCCCCTAAAACAATACTTTTAGCAAGTTGTCAGTCTTTCCCAGTAGTGTTTTCAAGAAATTGCAATACTGTTTCCTCCAGCACCTTGTCATTCTGAGCTGGTGATGAAGAAGCCTTCCAACTTTCCTGTTTCTGGGAAGGCTGTCACTAAAAGATAGCATTTGGTATCTGAAGCATTAGCTTCAAGGTATTCTGGTTGCTAAGAAATTCTGAAGTACCTTGGACCTCTTTTTCCCATTTGATTAGGACATTGAGGGGGAGGCAATAAAGGTAATTTTTATTTCCATTATAATTACGATAAATCGGTAGCTCATTGATGATTGTTGATAGCAAACTATTGAAGATTGCTTGCCTTCAGAAGTTGTGGGAACTTCACCACTGGAAGCTTTCTAGAAGAGACTGGACTGTCATCTGTCAGAAATGGTGTAGGGTTTTCTGCTGGAGGAGGGTTTGGACTAGATGACCTATGAAGTCACTTCCAACTCTGTTATTCTATTAAGATCTCAATCTTCACCCTTGCAGAAAGCACGTGCAAATTCTGGATTAGTCATCTCTGTATAAATTGGTTACAATCCTGTAGTAATGCCAAACCCCATTATTTCACTGGACAGTGCTCCACATAAAACCTTTTTCTTTATCCTCAATATCTCACAAATAGTTATTGGTGAGTACGTAGCCTTATTCTATAAGTCTCACTCTTGCTGTCACTCTTGCAGTCAATCTGCACAACACAATTCCCATGTATCTTTGTGTGCTTTTAACCTTATGGCATTTCTCAATCCCATTCCTGATTCTCTTACTTTTTCTAGTGTATCGGCGGAAACACCAAGAGCTGCAAGCTGTGCAGATGGAGTTACAGAGCCCTGAGTACAAGCTGAGCAAGCTGCGCACTTCTACAATTATGACAGACTATAACCCCAATTACTGCTTTGCAGGAAAAACTACTTCCATTAGTGACCTCAAAGAGGTGCCCCGGAAAAATATTTCTTTGATAAGGTAAACCAATCTGCCTGGCTTCTTTATGCTCACATTCTAGTCTGTTAGAAATGTGGGCACACCAATTCACATGTGCACCTTTTGCTTGGTCTCAGAAGTCTCTAATGAAGTGGGGAATATAATTGAAATCTGAATTTCTAGTCTGAGCTAGCAGTTCTTAAGTTTGACAGTTAAATCTCTTTCCTGTGATTGATTGAAAAGGTCATCTTTTCTAGGAGTTGAAGTCCCCTTATTTTAAAGACAATGAGGTTCAGAAGCACGGTTTCAGTTTAATACATTATTGGTAGCTGCAAGGTCATTTTGACTTATAAACGTACAGGGTAATAATGCTTAATTGCTTGGCATGCCATGTGATCCTAATTCGCTAAGAAAGCAAAACATCAACAACCAAACTCAAATCTTAATCAAATGTCTAGAAAGTGTAATATAATTCAAGCACCACTCCTAATGTATTGTATCTATACAGGAGGGGCATGAAGGACAAAGCAAAGCATTTACCATATGGCTTATTTGATTCTGGATGGAGAAGCTTACATAGTAAAATATTCAGATACTGTATAAGAAGAAGTCTACTGGCAGAGTCCAGCCATCTCTTCCCACAAAGCCTATTAGAGGCCTGTGAATTTCACAACCAAGATATATATCCAATAGAACTCTGTGTCAGGGTTCCAAGTAACACACCCAATTGTGTCCACAGCAAATAATATATAGATAACTTATAGCCACACCAGTATGTTTTACGAAGACAAACCACACAATGCTTCCCCTCTAAAGATACCCTGCAGAGACTGATTTTGACTTCAGTTGCTAACTTTTCCAGAGGCGGGTTAAGATTTTTCTCTCTGTCATTTTTACCATTTAATTTTCCACCTGAAATTCCTAGTATTTGTTCTAAGGGCACAATCCAGATATTTTCATTTAATTGTGCAGTTACCTTCTACCCAGTCAGATCACTTGACTATTTAGTTCACTACTGAATATTCTGGCAGCTAGGGACACGGTCAGATTTTTTTTTCTCACAAAACCTATCCAAGTCACTTTCCACTGAAAGTTACATCCATCCGCATTCTCTGCCACTAACCTGGATTTCTTTCAAAGCAAGTCTCTTAAACAGGTGACAAGACTGAGGGAATTTATATTGGGAAAATATAGAAAGGTGAAAAGAGGTTTTACAAAAATAACCCTCTTCAATACTGTTCCATTTGGACTCTTCAGAAGATGCTATAACATTTTTAAAAATCTGGGAGAAAATGCCTATAACACACATATTGATACACATATACACATACATGGTTGTATGATGGGGGAGACTCACAGGTCAACTTGTTTCTTTTGCTTTTCAGGGTAACTTCCTAATGATAGGTGCTACCCTGCTTTCTGCCAGTGATATCCTAAATTAAATATTGTTAGTAAATGTCATAGGACAGTACAAAATTGTAAAATGTCTGCCTCTTCCATTGAACTGTGCTTAGCTTCCAATCCTTCCAGACCTCTGACTTTAACAATGATCCTTCTTATTTTGCTCTACAGCCACCACGCACAAAGTATGTGGATAGTTTTCTTAGGAAAAACTACAGCACTTTTCACTTTGTGAGAAATTGCATTCTGAAAGTATGTAATATACTAGGAACAAAAGTATCACTATTGAAACATAAAACTAAATCAAACATTGAAAAGAACTGAAGAAGGAAGCCTCTTGGTAACCTCATCATTCCACTATTGAGTATTGATTTTATAAGTTCTATTTATAAAATTCTGCAAGATCAGCTTTTGAAGATAAGCTTCCCTTTTTATATTAGTTTGTGGAACAAAAATTGAATTTCATGTTTTTGATGTGTTTTCCCACAGTTCCTTTTCTTGGAAGGGGGCTATCTGTGATGTTCTGTTTTTTGGTTTCTTGCTGTTTCCTGCAGTTTTAAAGAGGGATTTTTATTCTCTCCTATCTATATAAAACCACCCAAGTTTTACAATTCATAAACAAGTGAAGAGAACTTGCTTTCCCCTTTAATACCCTACAAGCAGCGCCACATATTTTTAAAAAATGCCTTTAAAATTTTTGCAAATGTTTCAACTCAACAATCCCTCAACCATGTTATACTTCTGAACCTATAAGTACCTCTTGGGATCTGGTTGTTGCTGTACATACAATTTTTTTTTTTACATCTTTATTAATTGCATCCTGGAATGAATAGTGACAGAAAATCTGTATAATGAGCACACAAGAGAAAATATATAGTAGAAAGGTGTATGATTTATTTATCAGTTCATTTTTTCAATTTTCCTAAATAATTAACCCTCCAATCCTCTTTATGAAATTTGCACAGTGTCTACAGCAATAATGTTTAGGCCCAGAGTTAATCTACAGTGAATCTTATATCTAATATAAAATTATTTCTTTCCACTTTAAGGGTCTCAAAGGCTAATATTACAACCAGAAGACTGTAGTTAGCAATTGCAAGAGCAGTTGACCCAGAAATCAATCTGGTCATTTGGATGAATGACATATATCAGGAGAGACACAGGAGGAATTTTATTTGGTTCGTGTTTCTGGGCCATTCAGGACAGAAACATTTTCAATACAAGCTATTGTAATTTCATTCTGAATATCTGGGTTGAATGGCACCAGACGAAGTGACTGCATAATACAGTTTCCATCTGATCCAAACTTCTTCCGTATCTTCCCCTTGATCCTTAATATGAATGCCATATTAAGGATCAAGCTGGACAGAAGATAACACTTTGAGACATCTCTTTGCCCTTGTAGCTATTATCCTATAAAGTCCCTCCTATCTGGTTCCATCTTCTTTTCAAGATCTTCTTGAAGCTGATAAGGTTCAAACTTAGGTTAAACATGTAGCAACAGCAATAGCATTTAGGCTTACATAGAGGTGTGGGCTTCAAAAATTTTAGCAAGGTTGCTGGATGGGCATGGCCATGGTGGGCATGGCATAGTTGGCCGCTTGCACCATTTGGGGGTGGGGTTGCCCCCCCCAGGCTCCAGAGGCTTTCCTCAAGCCTCTGGGAGGGCAAAATCGGCCTCCCCAGGCTCTGGAGGCCCTTTCTGAACTTCTGGTAGGCCCATTTTTCACCCTTCCCGAGCTCCCACGCATGCCCTGCACTTACCTGCATCCAAAACGGGCCAGGTGGGGACTCCTGGGAGGGGTGGGATGGGGCCAGCCAGGGGTGGGATTTGGGGGTTCTCTGAACTGCACAGAATCTTAGCTAGAGGTTCTCCCAAACCCATGCGGACCCCCAG
>JANHFM010005453.1:28540-40465 GCA_032468115.1 Grayia smithii | reverse complement strand
CTCAAGCCATGTGACCCTGTTCATCAATAAACCACCTTTTCAAGCAACTTCCATAAATCCAATGTCTTTTCCCCCCACTTGGAACTGAATCCAGATAGACATTTCTTCCAACAGCACCAATTGGGAATACAGTACATCAACAAAATGCACACCCTGTCAGCGTTGGAAACATTATTAGTTAGTTAGGTTCCAAGCTGCCAATTCTACACGGTAGGAAAAGGAGGGAGGGGGGAGGTGATAGTCATAATAAGGTTACGTAATGAGAGGAAGGCCTCGTCGCCTCGACATCTGGAGGAGGAGGAGGAGGAGGAGGGTGCAACGATGGAAGAGTCGTGATTGGGGCGCGTGGCCGGCGGAAGAGGGAGGAGAAAGTGAGATGGCGGGGAGAAATCCCGAGGACTTTCAGTTTCAGGATTTCATGGGGATGTGCCAGCTGCCTGTTTGAATAAAGCGGACTTTGAACCATTATTGGTGAGGAGTTTTCATTCAACGAAGGCTTGCTGGACCCCTAACATACACACACACACACACACACACACACCCCACACACCCCACACACCCCACACACACCACACACACACACCCCGAAATCATTAGGACCACTCCATTAGAGTATCCAGAGTCATGCGACCCAGAAGATCTGGAGGCAACCCACGCCAAGCTCTTCCACCAAAGCTGCCACCGAATGGCAATCTGGGGACAACTTTGGCATGTGTCAGAAGGAGGAGATTACTCCTAGAGACGCTGCAGGATGTGTCCCTGTTAACAGCATTTAATTCATGTAATTTAATTCAATCTAAATGCAAATTAAACTATACCCCTGGCCCTTCCTGAGCACAATCCTTGGCAAGCTGCTCAAGAGATAACTGGACCCTTGCCCCCCCCCCAAAAAAGATGTGACTACGGAACTATCTCAGACAACTAACGGGCCTGAGCAGAGACAAGACAAGCCCAAACCATTTCAGAAAGAAGGGAAATCTCTGTTTATTCACCTCAGAGGTTTCTGGATAGGTAGCTTGAAGACCAAACGGGAGACTGTAAGATGCCAAATTATTGCAAGGGCCAAACAAGCCGCCATTTTGCTAAAGGATGCAGTCATCCCTTCACTCCCATTTTTTTCTGTGGACCCCAAGTTAGATTTGGAAGAGGAATCTAATGTACAGCTTTTCTGTAGCCTTCTTTCACTCTTTTGTTTTTTTTTATTTCCATGTGAATGAGCCCAGTTTCTGAGTTTGCACAATACACTAAACCAGGAGTCCCCAAACTTGGCAACTTTAAGACAAGTGGACTTCAAATCCCAAAATTCTGTTATGAATTCAGGTTGTGGCTGCGATGGCTGGGGAATTCTGGGGGTTGAAGTTCACACGTCTTAAAGTTGCCAAGATTAGGAACCTTTGCACTACTAAACCATAAATGAATCCTATGGGGCAGCTCCCCTCAATAGGCTAGCCCTCTTCCCCCAAACTGACAAAGACTGATGCTATCCAACCTCACCGTTTTTATCAGATCAGCTGATGTGATCGGGTTCTCTTTTGAATTTTGTGGGTTTTAATACTGTTTCAATATTAATTTAAATTTAATTTTATCTATGCGTTAGGTTTCCAGTAAGCCTTCGTTGAATAAAAACTCCTCACCAATCATGGTTCAAAGTCCGTTTTATTCAAACAGGTAACTGGCACGTCCCCAGGAAATCCCAAAACTGAAAGTCCTTGGGATTTCTCCCCGTCATCTCGATCTCTCCTCCCTCTTCCACTGATCACATCTCTTCCATTATTGCACCCTTCCTCTCATTACATAACCTTATTATGCCTATCTTCTCCT
Source organism: Grayia smithii (assembly GCA_032468115.1). Lineage (NCBI taxonomy): Eukaryota > Metazoa > Chordata > Lepidosauria > Squamata > Grayiidae > Grayia > Grayia smithii. Next base: position 38,644 of record JANHFM010005453.1, on the reverse strand, counting down.
CCTCCAGCCCCCCTCCCTCCTTTTCCCACAGTATAGAATTGGCAGCTTGGAACCTAACTAATAAGGCTTCCAAGACTGACACTATGTATTGTTTTAACTGGTTGTGAGCCGCCCCGAGTCCTTCGGGAGAAGGGCGGCATATAAAACCAAATAATAAATAAATAAATAAATAAATAAATAAATAAATAAATAAATAAATAAATAAATAAATATTCATTAGGACATAGGTTGGCTGTTCTTGTTTGGTTCAAGAGATGCCCATTTTTGAAGAATAGTCTCAGCCATCATAGCCCATCCTAATCAATACATACGCTATTATTCAAAGTCCTTATTCTCTAGTATTAATTAAATGCCTTTTCTTGTAAATAATGTAAATTTAATTCATTTAATTACAGGTAACTGAGTAGATGTATAGTATAAATAAGTTCATGCTTCTAAGAAATTGCCAAAGATTCCACATTTTTTTCTTATATAGATAGATGTTAGTGACCGAATTTGTGTAGTGATTGTCAGTCTAGAAACCAGTGATCATGAGTTCTAGTCCAACCTTAGGCACAAAGGTAGGTGGATGACCTTGGTCCCTTCACTTTCTAAGAAAATGCCAATGGCAAGCTATTTCTGAAAATCTTGCCAGAAAAGTCAAGGACTAACCCAGGCAATTGCCAGGAGTCAACTGTGACTCAAAGACACACACACATACACATACATACACACACACACACACAAATGTATGTTATTTGGGCAATATCCCAAAATATAGCTTAGTGTAGATCAAGCATCTAATTTTAGCCCAGTTTTAACCAAGCAATGACTGAATGCCATTGTATTGTATATCATTATATATCAAATATATAATAAATAAATAAATAAATTCAAATTGCAGCTATGATGCTAGTTGATAAGGATCAAAAATTCATTTTTGAATGGTAATATAAAAAATGTCATTGTGATACTGTTTCCTCTTATGCTATGACAAAATGAATGTCAACCTACATCTGTCCTTTAGTGCCATTTTCTTGTGGACTTCATTTTCTTCTTCTACTGTTGTAGATATCGAATAATGACCCAATGCTGGCAACACCAGCCAGAAGACAGGCCAGACTTTGCCATTGTTCTGGAGAGGATTGAATACTGCACCCAGGTAACCGTTTCTCTTAGGCTCCAGCACTCTGTGTAACATGGTGCAGGAAAAGACAACAGGGAAACATTGCCAAGCCTACCGAATATAGTATACTGATAATGTCTTTTACTCAAATTTCTGGGCTCGCAACCCTCACTTAGCAAGGCAAGTGGGGAATGCAAACAAAAGAATAGTTCAAACCATCTCACAACCACATAAAGAATAGGCCATCCATATCTAAAAAGGATGGTTAGCTTTAATAGATACTTATCTAGGACCTCTATTGTCCTTAAATAAACCATAATCGCACAGACCCAGGGGTGAAATCCAGCAGGTTCTGACAGGTTCTGGAGAACCGGTAGCGGAAATTTTGAGTAGTTCAGAGAACTGGCAAATGCCACCTGTGGCTGGCCCCAGAGTGGGGTGGGAATGGAGATTTTGCAATATCCTTCACCCAGGAGTGGAGAGAGAATGGGGATTTTGCAGTATCCTTCCCCTGCCACATTCAGGTTCACATATACCCATTCCACATCATTTTCTCTTACACGTTTAATACACCCAAAATGGGTAAAGGTTTTTAAAAACAGAACCAAACATAATCAGAGTAGTTATATCCCCAGCATATGTTTCAAAGACAGTCTTATAATTTTTTTTTTAGATGTAGTTGGTGGTCCTCATGGTGCTGCAGATCAGAAGTACAGGGAAGAGTCTGTCTCTTAAATATTTCTTCCATCCAATCCTAATACTGTATAGTATATCTGGAAAAAGTTTGTTTTTAATCAGTTCCTATAGTTTCAATATTCCATTAAATACAATATGCTGTTTAGCAGTGGGGTTGATCAACCACAATGAGATTGGGCACACTTCAAAAATTATTTGAAAAAAAGTTCTTTGGATCATGCATCTTCTTAAGAGCAGAGCAGGCCTTCTCTGCTCTTCTTAAAGCAACTTGACTAGTTTCATGAGCATAAGAAAAAGGTGCTGCTGTTTTAAGGAATCCACTCATAAACGTGGCTTCCACACAGAAGACATTGGAATCCATACATTTTTTTACTCATATGCTAGAATAGTTTACGAGTCTTATTTTCTGCCTAACCGATTTATTGTGTAATTGTGAATTTTCATATTGTCAGGAATTGAGGGAGAGAATATCTCTGTTTATAAACAAAAATATATTATTCCACTCGTATTTTAGTCATAACTAGAAGATAAATACTTGTTGAACTACTGTCTCTCCTTCCCGTTAGGATCCTGATGTTATCAATACGGTTCTGCCTGTGGAGTATGGTCCATGCATTGAAGAAGAAGAAAAGGTTCCTGTGCGTCCTGAAGATCCTGAAGCAATTCCACCTCTGTTAGTGTTGCCACAGCGAGATAAAAAGAGTGCTGAGCAGCTCCTGCCTTCCCCGTCCTCTCTCCCTTTTGTCATTCCAGCAGGCAAAGTTCTCATGAAAGCAGCTGCTGTTGAGCCAATTACCCAGGCTAACATCCAGACTTCTCTAGAAGGGGGACATGTCAACATGGCGTACACTCAATCAATTCCTGCAACAGAGCTCCACAAAACCCGGGGATCCAGAAATAAGCCTACCAACCTCTGGAACCCAACATATGGCTCTTGGTTTTCAGAGAAGCCAGTTGTCAAAAAGACTTCTCAGCTGGAAAAAGAAGCAACAGAACAGGAAGATTCAAGGCATGAAGGCAGCTGTACTTTGGGGCCCAGCATAATGGCTGGAAGGCTGCCAAGCTCTTCCCTTCTTCTAGAACCATCTTCACTTACAGCCAGTGTTAAGGAAGTGCCTCTCTTCAGGCTTCGCCATTTTCCTTGTGGCAATGTTAACTATGGATACCAACAGCAAGGCCTTCCCTTGGAAACCTCAGCCCCACCTCTGTGCCAGCAGTTACGAGGACCTTCACCGTAGGAACCAGCTCATTCAACATCTAATCTTCTTGACTTTCTTCCCATGTGACTCGTGAGCCTTGGCACAAACTTCAGTGTCAACCATATAGCAAGCATGAGAACAGAACAAAATTCCCTTCTGTTATGTGCCAATCTGCTCTGAAGTGCCATCACCCCTGAAGCTTGGTTTTTTTAAAAAAAATCTCTTAATCAGTTTCAATTTATCAGTGCTCCTTTATATATACATCTACACAATCACACCTTTAAACACACATAACTCTCTGAGATAATAGTTACTATTACAAGCAAGGCCCTGCCCTCAATTGCATAATATCACTTGCATGGTTGTTTGCTATGGCCTTTCCTGTGTGCTGCTTCCTCTTAGTTGTTTATATGCCATTTCAAAACTCTCTGGCCAAGTGTTAAATGTTTAGGGATTTTCTATACTGCCAAACAATATTTTGGATGTCCTCATGATTTCAGAGAAGGTAGGGAAATGTCGTCCTGTCAAAGGCAAAGTCACATAACATGGAGTCTGAAAGAGCTCATACTCAAAATAGCATCATAGCTACCACATGCATGCAAAACTATGGAGACATAGCAACAGAATAGCTAAATGTGTCAATGTCACTCCTTTTATTCTGAGGTGGAAATTGCAGAAAGTCAAAGAACATGACCAAATGAAATGGATTACCTTGGCAAGGCAGTAAAAACGCTCTCCTTTTCCCATCTATTGTGATTGTTGGTTGGCAACTGTTGAGCAGTTAAATCTAACACTTACCTTTCTTCAGCATGTATTCATGTCATTGATAGATCTGCCAAAATGTGGCAGATGAGCAAAGGATTATCAAGATAGTAAAGGCCAGATTGCATACTACTGAAACTCTCATTATGTCACTGTCATTATATCATTGCTGAGGGCAAAGCTTGGCAATCAGAGGAAGAGAGTCCTTTGGTATGAATATCAATTCTTCCAGGGTGTAAAGATACTAATTATTATAATATGCACAATAGTTTAGGAACCAAGCCAAAAGCTTTTATAGAACAAGAGTTTAGGAGAAAGGGATGTTAGAAAATCCTCACTGCCCATTGTTCAAAGCATATATAACCAAGATGGCGAACCTATAGTGCACGTGCCCGGGAGGGGGCACGCAGAGCCATCTTTCCGGGCACGCGAGCTGTCGCCCAACTCACCTGCAGCTGTGCATGCGTTCGTGCCCCAGCTGGTGTTCAGGCCTCTGGTGCACATGTACACAATTCAAGGGACCCAGCAGATCTTCAGATCTCTCCTAAGCATGCGGGCATGTTGCGAATGCGCACAAGAGTACTTGCACGTAGCACGCACATGCGTAGATGGCGTTCACGCCTGTGCATTGCACTCGTGACAATTGCACGCATGTGCAGATGCAGCGCATGGGGAGAGACGTGCGAAAGCTGTGCGTATGCACAGATGGTGTGGTTGCGTGCACAGTGCACGGGGGAGTGCGCAAAAGCTGTGCACATGTGCAGATGGTGCAGTTGCATGTGCAGCACACAGGTGAGAGCCATGTATTAGTGCGGATAGCGCAGATATAACGGAAGCGTGCAAACACGTACCTGTTCAGCACTCGGTGAGTAAAAGGTTCACCACCACTGATATATAATATATACATATACTAATAAATTAGAACTTAAAGCAACAATTATATTAAAATTCAGCATGCCATAGAGCCACAATCCAACATGCTTCACAACTTCTTAGAAACAACCATTAATTTGACTTGAATTGAAAAGGTTTATTAAAATACCTTACTTGTGATTAATTGCCAAAATTGTACCTACACAGTAATGCCTACTGGGTGAAAAAATTAAAGAGATGGTGATGCCTGTGGTATGAGAATATTGATACAAATGAAGATGTTAGCATTGTTCCAAGCAGGTAAACTAGCACATTGAGCCAAAGTTGCTACTCACGTGTGCAACTTTCAACCAATTTTCTAGCTTAAGTGAAAAAAGTAATATATTATGTGGTACTAGTAGTATCTTATGCTGACCCAATCTTTGCATCACTGTAAAGATAAATGAAGCCCAATTTGTGCCTCCTGTCTTTGTTTTAAGTCCTAATAAACGCAGCTATAATTTTGTGCAATTTGCATTGCATAAGATCATTAATTTCATTAGGTCTTATATGCAGATGAAGATGAGTGATCTTCCTCAATGAAAGCAAATGTTATTGACTGTCAGTGGCTCTTGGCTTGCTGTAATAACAGTCAATAGAAATTGCTCTGTAAATCAGGCAAATAGAACATTTATTAATCCATCCCATTGACAGAATATCATGGTCCTGCCAAGAAATAACAGAGAACCTTAAAATATGAAGTGAGGCTGGCTTTCTCTCTGCTCTGAACAACCACTTATTATCATTTTTGCATAGGCAATGTTCTGTAGTTGAATCAGGGAGCTTAAATTAGTAAGTATGTGGGTTTCCTGCTTGACATTTCTACTTGCACAGAGCAAAAATCACATTCTTTGTGAAAATTATGCCTTATACTGATAAAACCAGCAATTACCAAATCAATCAACAGTTACATTCTGTCCTGCCTTCACAAGAGGGGAACAGCTGGACCCCCTTAATTGCAAGAGTATGAGAAACTGGACAAGAGATTTTACCATATAGTAATTGCTTCTTCATAATATCATCTGAAAGAAAGAAATTTACTGGAATAAGGATGAAGCTTCTCTCCTGAAAGTTTGGGCAAGAAACAGTTAATCCAAGGAACACATTTTTTTCAAATCCAATAGTACATTAAATTACAAGGAAATTTAAGGTTGCAACAGAAGAATTCTAGCAAGTACCTTACTTTCAAATCAGATGCTTATATATAAGCAATTATGGTGGTAAAACAGTTACCTATTTTCTCACACACTTATTGTTTAAGAAGCAGTTTGCTCTTTTGTGAAGATGGGACAGAATGTACCAGATGATCATTTTGGTTGATGCTAATCTTATCACTGTGATTCCTGTTTGATTCAGCTCAGTATAATTAAAAGCAGAGTTACAATACTGCTTCTTACAATACTGAAGCAGGTTGTGATGTTGCAGTGACTATACCAAACCTCATGTCATAGCTTATTTGTGTACATTATGTAGCTGGGTGTCTGCTGTACCCTTGTTTTGCCTCTGCCATTAGCCAACCACAGCACTGGCCAAGAATTTCTCTGGAATGTTAATTATAGTTTTAGTATATGCCAGAATTCATAGAAAGCTCTACAAACCAGTAGCCATTCTTACCTTCTCAGCAAAAGGCTCTCAATGGTGTGTAATTTTGCACCCTTGAAAATCATTTGTACTGAGGTGTGGTTGCTTTAGATTATTGGGTATAAGGTGGTAAGCCATATAATTCTCTGAAGCAGGGCTGTCAAATTTCTGGCCCACGGGCTGAATGCATCATGTACCTGCCACACCCACACCCATTTTAGTGAAGGAGGAAAAAGTCCTGATACATCACATGATGCCTCTGTGACAATGTGAATTTGACACCCCTGCTCTAAAGAAATAAAATTATTGTGATGCTTGCAAAACTTAAAAACCTCATTATGAAGAGAATCTTGAGTCTTTCCACAGCAGTTATTTATGGAGGACAAGCCTGTTAAGTATCTAGCACAAGTGCATCATCAAGCATTTAAGTTACACTATGGAATAGCATCAAATGCTATGCCAGGGACAACAAACAGACCACTACTGAAGCTGTCAGACCATCACAAATACATGGGAATCATGCTGATCTATAAAGAAGTGTGTTCCCCAAGAATAACCCTCACCTGGGCAGAAGTCACTTTCAATAACTTATATGGTCAAAGTGGCAAGTTTAGAGAAGAACTGAAGGAATATATCACACAATTTGCCTTTTAGCTGATCAGCGATGCAAATCTCTTTCCGAGGCATGAATTCTGAAGCTATATAGAAAGCATACATTTATGCGTCCCTACCTTGAAATCTTACAGGGAAAAGCAATGAGCCAAAAATGAATGTGGTTGCTGCAAAGTCTTGATGCTTATACACACGCTATAGTTGCACTGCAGCAGAAGAGAAGCATCACAGAGAGAGAGAGAGTAGTAGAGTATAGTTATAGGAAAATCAATGAAGCAAAGGCAAGGAGAAACTAGGATCCCTAATCTACTGTTTATGGTATGAATCAGTTCTCCAACTAATCTCCTTCAACATTTCTCTTGATGGCTGCCTCCAAAACATTGTCGATTTCTTTGCCTCAAGTAATAAACTTAATTAAATGATACTAGAACACCATCGGAAGGATCCTTCTTTCAGACCTATCCTATATGAGCAGGATAAAATGAATTACAGATCAACTACTGATTAATCATAATACAGCCAGTCAACCTCCTAGTTTTTATCCCATGTGAGCCCAGTGTAAAATTAAGATAGAATTGGAATTTGCTTTGTTTTGCAATATAGCAACTTTAAAAAATAAGAATAATAGGTGTACAGCAAATTTGGTGAGCACCGTAAGAAGTGTCTGGCACAGTGGAGCCCCAGTATCACACTAGAAAGGCCAACCTTGAACTGTAGTTTCCATTCATTTGGAGGTTTATTAGCTTTGAACAACATATTAGGAGAACAACAGGTTAAATAAGGTAGAATGGAGTCATGTTCGTGGGTAAGACTAATAGAAGGTATGCTCTAAGATCCACAGCTACACCACATTTGTACAGCCCTTTTCAGGTTCTGAAATTCAGGAAGAGTATTCTCTTTGTGGGAAAGGGAGTGGAATTCTAACATAGGTTCAAGGGATGCTGCAAAAAAAGGATGGTACATTCAAACAGAACATCTTTTTTCTCCGTTTTGTCTGAAATGACACTGCTGTAGGTATAACTTTTACATTGCATCTCTCCTTTGGTATTAGATGCATGAAAAATCAGATAAAGCATATTTCAAAAATTAGCCTGTTTTTCATGGGATGTACTCTTGAAGTGGACATGCATAGAAGTGCCACAACACACAACAGAACATTTGGTAAATGTATTTATTTCCTTTCATTCTAAATCTACAAATTTAGGCCAGGGGAATGGAGTTTTGCTGGGCTCATTCTGCAGCATGCAATAGCTGCTGTTAAGAATTTCTTTTCAGAAATCTGCTTCTGTAATTGAAGCCATCAAACTATGCCCAAACTTTGAATAAGTACTACCATTTCAAAGGCCTTTTGCAGTTACACCTGGATGTCTCAACCCTCTGTGCCTCTCTTTGTCTGTATTAGAGCTTTGTCATTAGGAATGTGATTCATGTTTGTACAGAAGCTTGTGCAACATTACTCATAAACCAAGGGCCTATGCATTTCAGGGATCCTTCTCAAAAATCAAATACTAATATATGGTCATTGCATATTTTCTATTGTATTTGTATTGTAATCGAGTGTAGTGAACCTAAAGGCATGATAATAAAATGACTGTAAAGGAAGGCATGTGTTCAATGGTGTATTATCTTCATAACTCAAAAATTACTGTTACTGGAATATGAAATACATTGGGTCAGTATATACAAGTCAGGCAATGGTTAAATACCTAAATAATTCTACCAAGGAATGAGAATTTGAATAAAAGGCTTGCTATTAACTTAAGAAATGCTAAATTGATTGAACTAGATTAGCAGTAATTCAGGCTATGAGGGCCAGAAATTACCATCTGTGCTGGTTAGGGGGAGTTATTCATTTTAAATGAGAGACAATTTGATATAGTGGTGAAGGAATCGGGTTAGAAACTGGGAGACTTAAGCCCTAGGAAGGAGGCAATGGCAAATCACTTTTGAAAAAACTTGCCAGAAAACTGCAGGGAGTTGTCCAGGCAATCTCCAAGAATCGGGAGAAGAAACAAAATCATTTAAATAGGATGGGACAACTGTTCTAAATATACTATGTAAAAAACTTGCAAACCCTTACACCTGGTAACATCACATTATGAAGAATTGGTTTTAATCTAAAGAAAAGTTGTTTAGGCTTACTAGAATAATGGACAGACAAAACCATTACCACTCTTTCATTACAGTATTTAACATGATTCCAACAGAATTGAAGTCACAAAGGCATTGTGGGTGATTATTCAAATGATGATTTAAAAAAAAACCCACTAACTCTCCAAAGGGAAAAAGTGGTCACTTGTGTTTAGCCAAATATCACAGTATTGTTTTTTGTTTAAATGTGATCAGTTATATTTTTGACAGTTGTTGAAATGTTTTGATCAAGTGTACTTTTATGTATTACAATCAGTGACCTGAATTATCAATGTTTTACTACCTTACTTTACAAATATTCTGTTTGGCATCAAAAGTAATTACAATCTAGAAAGTAAAATTACATTTTAATGTCATTCATTCATTCATTTATACAGTATATTTCCACACAATGCCCCAAAGGCAGCTTAGTTTTGTACGTTTCAATTTTATACTTAAACTTTCAACTATTAGAATTATTGCTTGAAGAAATGTTATGATTTAAATATTGAGTTAAGTTTTGGGGGTCCATGGCCATGGTCTGTGGCCACAAATGGCATTTAAAAGGGATCTATAATGAGAAAAGGTTGAGAATCACTAGCCTAGATTGCATGTATTTGCAACTGTAGTTGCCAGAAGTCAAGAATGAGTTGAAAGGAAGCAAGCAAAAAATAATAATACATGGCTTCAAGGAATACTCCAAATATCGAAAGGATTCCACAAAACTCTAGTTTGAATGTTTCTGATGTACACACTTTATTTTTCTGAAATTAAATATCAAAGTGAATTATGAAATCTTCAGTCCTGAAGATAATTGAATTATATGAGGTAATTGAATTATCAGGATAAACCCAATGGAAATCAGTGGGTATTGTTAGTCTTCTGAAATTCTTTCTGCATAGCTTAACAATTATTTTCAGAAGTATCATAGTGGTAACATTTAACTTTGTGGTTATGATTCACTCTTTCAGTTTTTAGCATGCACTTTATTAATTTAATTTAGCTTCCTAGTACATCCACAGAAGTGGTAGGTTGCCCCCGGTTCGGTCCGGTTCGCGCGAATAGGTAGCGGTGACGCTGTGATGTCACCGAACCGGTTCGCAGCGT
>JANHFM010005453.1:12074-28440 GCA_032468115.1 Grayia smithii | reverse complement strand
GAGAGAGAGGGAGAAAGAGAGAGACCTGTTTAAAAGAAAATACCTGGAGCCACAAAACCTGGGTAGGCGTGGCTGGCAGGGTGTCATGTGACTGGGTGGGCGCAAGTGATGTCAAGTTGGCCACGCCCACCCAGGTTTCGTGGCTCCCGGTATTTTGTTTTCTGTGGGAAACAGGCCCAAGTGGCTCTTTGAGTGTTTAAGATTGCAGACCCCTGGACTAGACCAATCTAGCTGTTATGAATGAAACCAAGAACATATTGGAGGGCATTTTATCATGTGCCATAGGGATGCCATCAACCCAAACTTGCGTCTCTAATGCCACGTCTGAACATCTGCTTCCTGAAGTAGCTGCCTCACTTTAAGAACAGAAGCAACCCCATGTCCTCTCATCTTACAAGAATATTTCCTTGACCCAACAGAAGCCTTCATCACGTTTACTTCCCGTTCTGCAAATAACGATGGAAAATAACTTGGCTAAGACTTCTGGGTCTCGCTCCATCCCATTTGCCATCTGCTTACCTTATTTTGTTTTATTTACTTGGTGGGCTGATTGGGTTTTTTTTGGGGGGGGGTGTATTTTATTTTACGCTGTTATATTTAATGCTAATGAATCATTATGGCTGGAGGGGGAAGCACTCATTCCCTCAGTTAGCCTGAATTGTTTTATTTACCTCATCATCCTCTTCCTATCAAGCTTTGATCTTCTGCCTTTTTTAAAAAAAAAATTAAAAAATCCCCAACCAATTTACCTACATATTTTCATTGTCTAATCAGACTTAAGCCCATAAAACATGCGTTGCCTCGCTTAATGCATTTCGTTAGCAAGTCAGACAGCATCACATGGATTCCCACACGGCCCCCCAGCCGGTGTTTTCCTCCCTGAGAGCTGTTTGGAAGCCTTGTTCGTGTCATTGTTCCAAAGGAGAAAGACGTTGTTGGCAGCACAGCCAGTTCCCAACGCCGCTCTTGGCTTTACCCAGAAAAGGTTTGTCAAATGACTCAGAGGTGAATCACAGGTTTCTGCAGGTGTACGCTGGGGAAGGCTGGCCTGCTTCCATGTCTCGGCGATGGCAAATGTTTACTTCATTAGTTCATGGGGTTACCCAGCAGTTCCAGCCAGTTCTATTTCTCAGTATTAATGGATGCTTAGGAAAACAGAATAAGACCAGGGAGCCTAGGGAACCGTTGCCATTCAAGGCGATACCACCGCGTTGAAAATGTCATTTGAGAGGAGGATTTTATCTGCACTTCAGCAAGGGAATTGGAAGAGTTTTCGGCATCTCCCTCGATCCCTTTTGCCTTCCCGAGCTCCAAATTTTCTGTTTCTTCAGCAAGACCGCATAAAGTCCCATTATACCAGGGTGGAACTATCGGTTTATCTATCCCAGCATTATGTACAGTCTCAAAGATGTGTTAAATTTATGTTTTACCGATAAAGAAATAAATTTAGGTCTGTAAAACATGAATTTAGCACAAAAATAGGTTGTCGCGAAAGCGATTGCCTGCCCCCTGGACTGGGGCTGAAAGGCGAGAACAGAAGCAGTGTGCTCTGTCCCATAATTGGGTAGACCAGGTTGCCCTGACAAACAAAAACAACAACAACAACAACAACAACAACAACAACAACAACAACACAAAGATGGATTTCCCCCCCCAATTTTTCCCATATAAAATTCCCTAATAAGAACAATAGGAACAGGCTCAGTTTTTTTATTTTATTTTATTTCAACTTATATGTCGCCCTTCTCCGAAGACTCAGGGCAGCTTACAATTTCTTAAGCACAAATCAATGTGCTTAGCAAATTCCTTCATTCCTTGTATATGCCTGCTTATTTGGGGGTATTTGCCCCAGTGGTGGGTTGCTCCCGGTTCGGTCCGATTTGCGCGAATAGGTAGCAGTGACGCTGTGATGTCACCGAACCGGTTCTCCGTGTCCTGGACCCGGGCCCACCCGCGCGCCCAAACTTACCTTTTTTTTTCCAAAATTGCCAAAATTAGCGTTCTGTGCATGTGCAGAGCGCTTTTTCGGCGAAAAAATTTTCTGCGCATGCGCGTTAGTGCGGTTTGTGCACGCACGCACACGAAGAGAACCGGTAGCGAAGGTGGGTAGAACCCACCCGATCCACAGTGATTTGATATTAGTTGGCAAATAAGTAACTAAATCTAATTTGGAACAAACAAGTAATAACAAAGTTACCACTTCAGAGTTGAGCCAAGTTATAAGCCAAGGAAAGTAATATATTATAAAGCCATGGTTTCTGATAATTTTATCTAATGAAACCACAAACCAGCTGCTGCATTCCATTGAATATACATACCAGGGCTGTTTATATGCTTTGAAAATAATTTGGAAAAAATGCTTAAGGTCTGGGACAAGCTCAAGTCTTTTCTATTATTCATTAATGCAAGTCAACTTTTTCAGGGTTCTGCGTAACTCTGAAAAAAAAGTTGCAGTTGCTTGTTAAAGTCTGAAGTACCGTACTTTTTTCAAATTATTGCCCCAAAGTGTTCATCTCTAGTACAAGATATGTATGCTTGCATAGCGATTATGTAGAATTTTTTGTGTAATAAGTTTATCTAAAAATATATGGTGCAATCCTATACTAAACTGGGAATAAGTTACACTAAACTCAGCAGGGTTTGTTATTATGTAGAAAATTGCACTCATTAACATTCTGTGAAATAGAATAATGTGATTGAAGGAAACTATTATTACAATCACCAGAGTAACAATAATAATTGAAGGATATAACAAATTACAATGATAATCTGTAAATACTGCAAAAATACACTAATAATTGATCACAAAACTGTTGCACCAAAAAATACCAATACATTTTTACTCTTTAATTATATTAAGCATTTCCCTGGAGGCTTCATTAGTCAAATACGAAGAGGGTGAAAGAGAAATATAATGCAAAAGATACAGTATACAAGGAATGTATAACACTTTTATGTTCAACATCAAGGTATCTATGGACCAATTAAATCATTAACAAGGTTTTTCATTGAGGGGAGTGCTCAAAGAGAACTTTGGAACGTGGAACTTTGAGAGCATGTTTTGGGCAATATTATAAAACAGATGCAACTATGGGACTGGTCATGATGAAGACTTTACCTGAAGGCAAATGAAGCCCTGAACTGTGCTGGATCTCTGTGGAGCCCAAAGGCACTGTTGGAAATACAGATAATATATGAGGCTGGTGTTTTGTGGCATGTTAGATTGCCATTTATTGTGCTTGACTAAAAGAATCTTTGAATTCAAGTGGGGTGAATTGCCTAATGAGCACCAAGGAGTGTATCAGTGATTACATTGTTGCTCTTGAGTTTCTTTGAGATTTCAGTTTTTACAGACATAAATGGAATTTTTAAACATCTGCTTTATTTTGTATTACTGGTGGTGGCACCGCTTTTGGAATCATAAGGCAGCTGCTTCTTTCCCTAGGCTTTATGATTAATATAGTCACTTGTTTCACACACATGTACATGTACAATTCTTGAACCTCAAAAAGCATGAGCTTTGAAAAGCATTTAGCTGATTAGAAGAGAGGAGCTTTGCACACTCCCATGTATACTAAACACCTCTTTCAAAGGGTTTGCACAACCATGCTTAGTAACAACCCTTTCTATCAATATAAATAACAAAATCAAAATTAACAATTAAAAAAATTAATGTTGGATTAGGAAATATCAAGCATCAAGGTGCAACTTCATCCTTAAATGCATTAACTACTTTTTACATGATCTTACAACTAAAAATAATCTTATAGCCATATTATGTAACTATGCTCCTTAGTCAAAAGTATTCATTAAGGAGAGTAATGGTGTTGCTGTATCAGGTGAAATATAGATCAGGAAAATTTCTTCTAGCAAAGCTGAAAATATCAAACATTTTATACTGAGTAAATAAATCTTGTCAAAAGTCCTTAATGACGCTTTAAATTATTATGGTTTTAAGTGCAGTTTGACAAGATGCTTCATTTAGAAGAAATAAACCATTTGCTGGTGTCTTTGGCTTTTCATTTATATATATAATACTTTTTAAAAATGTATTTTGGATGCAGGTAGCACACTATAGTTTTGCACATAATTTTTTGGCATCCATGTTGGCTTCTGTTGGCCTGCAGGCTAAGTACTCAACTTCTAATCAGCTGAATTCTCCTCTGGCTTGAAGTATTGGCTATGAAACAGCCTAGCGCCTGTGGTAGTCAAAGAAACACTTGAAAATACAGCAAAATATCCAGAGTTTCTGCAATTTCAGCTCCCAAAAGGCAATCATGATCAAATCATCCTGGAGAGCTGAAGATGAGAATGATATCACACACCAAGTGACTTTCTTCCCACCTGCCATAGCAAGAAGGTACATGTTTTCTGAAGCAGGAGGGGTTGTACATCCAAGTACATGTTTCTCCAGGATCTTAACACTTATTGATCTCCTACCCCTTCTGCATACAGTGCTTGGAACACATATAACTGGTGCAATGCTACAGGCTACAAGCCTCAACTTACAAATAATTTATCCAAAGGATCATAGAAAATACTTCAGGGGAAATAAAAGTGCACACTAAATGTCCCAAAGGCTTTTTTTTTTTTTAAAGTGCTTCTGGCATACTTTTTTTTTTAAGTGTCCACACGCGCGCGCACACAATTTAAAAGTGCTTTTGCTGGAAACCTGAAAATATACATTTTTGTAGCTTTTATGTCATGTCAAATAAGCAAATTCTGCTTTTCAGGTTTTTTTCAACTGATCATTTTGTGCTTTCAGGGAACTGTCTAAAGCTAACAGCTTCCCAGAGTTCTTTCTTGTCACTTTTCTACCTTACTGGGTTTTTTTTTTTAGAGAGAAAGCAGTTTAAACAGTTATTTAACAAGCTGCATGATCTCTTGATACATTATAGCTTCACTAAAATACAGGATGAAAAGCTCATTTTGAAGAGACAAAGCCTGTCAAAATGGAGTTAGTTCGAATAATGGTTATTATTGGAGTAACAGAGTAGCTAAAATCCAAGGTGTTTCTAATACAAGAACTATTCAAGCAAGAAATGTTTTATAGTGAAAGCTACTAAGATCTCATTCTTCAGTCATTGCACACTTCCAAACTGTGAACATCTTAGAGCCACGAAGCTTTAGGATGTTAGGTAAAGATGGGGTTCCATGCAGGTAAAAGTCAGGTATTCCTCATCTGTTTTTGTGAGATCCTCATCTTAACTGAAAAGATCTTCTTCAACAGATGTCATCAACAAGTTTCACTCCATTAATCCCACGATAAGTTACTCGACTTGGACGCACCAAGACTCCATATTTTGGCTTGCAGGTGAAATATCGCTTTTCACCCACAGAGCCATCATTCTTGCCCTTGGCACTCCGAAGTTCCAAGCCAAGCCAAATGCCTGGAGCAAAATTGGTGGGCCCAATGTAGCGAATTGTGCCCATCTCACTGGAGCTGGTCAGGAGGACCTGAGAGCCTTCATGTAACTTCACTGGGGCGTCTGTGCTAGTAGTAGTAGTGTTGCTCCAACTACGACGCAAAGAAGAATTTTTTGATCTGGACAGAGAAAAAGAGGCAACAATATTTATTTCCAACTGAAAATTTTTAAAAAAGTAAAATAAAAAATACAACATTGCACAGCAAAAGGGAATTGGCCTCCATTGTATCAAATTAAGCCCAATTAATTTGATCTTTTAATCTTTCTGATAATTGATTCTAATTCAATTTCCAAAGCGAAACATGTATCCATTTGACTTATTCTTTGATCAGGTTACTGTATTTCTATTCTATCAGTGTTATGCAAGAAGAAAAAATTTAAATAATCTTCTTCATTCACATTGAACTGAAAGTCAAGAAGATTTTACAAGTATAACCCTTTCCTCTCAATGCTCATATTAGCTGTGAAAGAGCTAAATATGCCAAAATGCTGTATTGAAAGAAAAACATAGATTGCTCTGCTGTTGCAATCCCAAAAGGTATCAGTTTGTCATGTGACAAATATACTCACTATATTTTAAAAACAAGGATGTTAAAAGGTAGTAAGTATTTAACGTTACTTCTAGTGCAGTCTTAGCAAGGTTTCAATAAAAAGCAACACAAAGTTTGGAGGATGTGAGAGGCAAGAGTTAAAAAAAATGTTAGCCATTTAGTCTAGCATGAGCTGACAGGAATGTGGCAATGATTTTTAATATAGACCTAGATTTTTTACCATCTTGAGTTACTCACTTCAGAGTAGATTACTGCTTGTTTTTAACAACTATTAACCACTGCTGTATGACAATTCATAGATATGCAGAACATCATTGGCATTGTTCTTCTTACAGACATTCAGAAATAGATATGGGATTTGCATGTATATACCAAAATGATTCCTTAATCATGAAGATTCATGCTTCCTCAGATAAAAGGGGATTTTAAATCTTCTAATCTCAGAAAATTAGGAATATATAAATTCTGTTCTTTCTTCTATAAAGTCACTTACTTGACAAAGAAATTTCTCCTGTTTATCTCTTTTTGTGAAGCTGCAGAGGTTGTACTAAAACTTCGTTGGAAACCTGAATGAAAGAAAGCAGAATAAGCTTTTAATTTGAATATGCAATACATTTCTATGGTGGTCTTATAACTATGAATCTTCAGGTATTTTCAATGATGAGAAAAAACAGAAGTCAGCAGAAAAAGCCAATGAGGAAGGCTACACAAAAAACCAAATGAAGATCTGTAAACAAAGAAAGTATACTGAGAACAGAAAGCAGGATGGGTCACAAGAAGATGATTGATAAATAGCTCTAGCAGTAGACAGGATGTTGAAGAAACTAAAGCTCACAATAAATTGAGGTTCTCAAAAGATACTAAAGAAATCAAAATGGTTTACTAAGATAAACTCAAAATAATAGGGAAAAAAGTAGTATGCTAACTGCTTGATAAAACACAGCAAAATCTAACCAATAGCAAAGGAAATCTACTCTGAATCTTTTTTTATAATTCCATGGAGAGGAAGCTTCGACATTACAGAAACAGGGTCATGGAATATCTATTCTCCATTAATATGTTTAAATCTCCAGATTAGCTGCATCCTCTGGGGTAATGAAAGAACTCACCATTAATGTGGTCAAATGTTTATCTGTAAGTAACACTGGGGAACTGTAAAGCATCAGTTACTAGAAGAGAACTAAATCTCCATCTACCAAAAGGAGAAAAAAGAGGAACCAGGGAATTACAACCTGACCAATCTGACACTGAAGCCTGGGAAGAGACAGAACAAATTGTAAAGATTTGCACCTTAAAAATAATGCACTAAGAAGCAGGTGTTAGTATGGACTTGTCAAGAACAAGCCCGATCATCTTTTGAGGCAGTAACTTCCTTAGTACTTTGTAATTATATAGATGCACTTTCAGCAAATATTTTAATAAAATCCCTTTCCGGTGATATTTTGATTAACATTGGCCAGTTGATCAACTGAGGGCTGTTTAGCATCACAATTATACGACAACACAGTTGGTTCAAAAGTGCACTTCTCAATGAATCATATCAAGAGGGAGAAAGGTATTAATTGAAGTGCCACACAAACTGAAAAGGGCTAACATGTTCCACAATGTTGTGTGTTAGTCAAACATCACCTTAACCAGTCTGTCTAATTCTGGGAACTCTAAAAAGGATTCATAGAAAAATTCAGAGGAGAACAATGAAGATGATATAGGGCTAGAAATTAAGAAACTTAATCCTGAGAAGACTGAAGCAGGATATGATAGCATTCTTTAAAAAGTTGAAAATATGTCAAAACAAAAGAATTGTTCCCCATTCAGGTTCCATGGATTCTTGAGACACGGATTCGTGAATTTGAGATTCAAGAAGGCAGATTCCAATTGAATGCTAAAGGGAAAATGAGAGCAATTCAAAAATAGAATTTGCAGAAGTGAAATCTCAATTGCTCAGTGTATTAAAATGGAAACTAGACAGCAATCTTTCACAGATGATTCAATTTGCATTTCAGCATTAAGTTAGATATTGGTTTTGAAAGCGTATATGGCCCCTTCCACTTCCAACGTTCCCAGCCACTATGCCTAACAACCAACCTAGTTATAGGGAATATTTATTGATATATGCACATTAAAAAACAGAGCATAAAAACCTAAAGTAGTTAATTTCTAATTTGCTATCCCTAATGAGTCAGTCTGTGTTGAAAATATAATTGTTTTTTCTAACGTGAAACTTTAAACTTAATCTCTGAACTGAAATACTTAAAATAATGGATATTTGTGGATTGATCTTCAGTAGATACCTCAGAATTAGATTATTAACTCAGAATCTAATATTAATATTAGAATACTAATAATAAAACCACCCACTTTGGATTTTATACAAAAATATGTAAGATAAGGTATACATTTAATATTTAAGCTTTTAACTGCATTTCACAAAGAAATATGTCTGTAGATCTCTAGAATTTAGGAATATAATCAATAGATCTTTGGAATCTCACAAAAAATCCACTCTTCTTTAAAAAAAACCATATTTAAATCTAGAAATGCACTGAAAAAATAAAACAAAAGAAAGAAAAAGGATGTAACACTTGTATTGCCCAATTCATTCTCACTTTACATCATCTACAGCAAATATATTATATTCAAGAAACTAGAATTTCTGTAATTTGCATAGGTAATAGAAAACAGAAACAGTTTCATGTTGCCTTCTTACCAGGGAAAGAATGATTCATTTTACTTGAAGTATCTGTGAGAGATTCTAGTGATCCTGTTAACCTGCAAATGAAATAATGTATTATTTTTTTCTCACTCAAGATAACAAAAGAAAAATAAAAGCAGTGTAATTCTTCCCTTACTCAACCACTGGTAATATCCTTCAGCATATTTGATTTTTCTGAAATCAGTATACAATCTTCCCGAAACTACAGGTGGTCTTTGACTTATGACCATAATTGAGCCCAAAATTTCTGTTGTTAAGTGAGATATTTATCAAGTTAGTTTTGCCCCATTTTATGACCTTTCTTGCTACAGCTGTTAAGTGAATCACTGCAGTTAATAAATTAGTAACCCAGATATTAAGTGAATCTGGCTTCCCCATTGACTTTGTTTGTAAGAAAGGTGCAAAAGGTGATCACATGATCTTGGGACACAGCAACTGTCATAAATATGAACAAGTTGCCAAAAAAAAATTGATCACATGATCATTCTGCAAAGTTTGTAACTGTGAAAAATGGTTGTAAGTCACATTTTTCAGCACCATTATAATTTTGAACTATCACTAAAGAAACTGTTGTAAGTCAAGGACTATCTATAATGCCCTGAAGATGGATTCGCCCTATAGTACTCATAATCCTGAATCAAGATTTTTTTACTAGTTGAAGAAAATTGATCTAACATAATCAAGAATGAAGTGCTGGGACATCACTGCAGAAAACCTGGTAATGGGAGGCCCAACTGGAAATGGGCCTTCAGATAGTTTTCCCCATGATTCACACTATCCCCATTATTCTCATTCCCCAGGTGCAAGAGGGACAGAATAAATATCTATCTATTCCCTAAATGAATAAAGCATTTCAGGGATCAAAAACTCTATGGCAGCATATGCAGCAACAAAGTATGTATCCTGTAAATTTTAAGACCCCCGTACCAGAATTCTATTTTTCACCTCTTGTAGTTAAGTAGCTATGAATCCCCAACAGCAACCACCCTACCAACAAAAGTGCGTATAGTCAAGACTATGGTTTTCCAAGTTGCAATGTATGGCTGTAAAAGTTGGACCATAAGGAAGGCTGAGCGTCAAATAATTGAGGACTTTGAACTATGGTGCTGGAGAAGACTCCTGCGAGTCCCTTGGACTGCAAGGCAATCAAACCGGTCAGTCCTACAGGAGATCAACCCTGACTGCTCTTTAGAAGGCCAGATCCTGAAGATGAAACTGAAATACTTTGGCCATTTAATGAGAAGGAAGGACTCACTGGAGAAGAGTCTAATGCTGGGAAAGATTGAGGGCAAAAGAAGAAAGGAACAGCAGAAAATGAGGTGGTTGGATGGAGTCACTGAAGCAGTTGGCGTGAAGTTAAATGGACTCCGGGGGATGGTAGAGGACAGGAAGGCCTGGTGGAATGTTGTCCATGGGGTCGCGATGGGTTGGACACGACTTCACAACTAACAAAACTTATAAGAATAAATAAAAATTGGATAGATGAGAATATTGCACTGATGATGTTACCTAGTTTGGTAATGAAACCTCTGCAAAAAACCACCAAACTCAAAGACCACCAAACTCAGAGTCCACCAAGTTCAGAGAGCACCAAGGATCTACAGTTTGGCAAGAGTGACACTGATCTAGGCTTCTCTTCAACTGGAAAAGGTTTCTGACTAAAAGTAATACAATAAAAATATTTGATGCTGAAACCACAGTCTTACAGCACTTACTTTTGCACTCTAGATGGTGGTGCAAAAACACCATATCTGGGTGGGCATCTGAAGTACTGTATTCCTGCAACTGAGCCATCATTCTTGCCACGAGGTTTATCCAGTTCTATGCCATACCAAAGCCCTGCAATAAGAAATACATTTTTTTTTCCAAATGGGGTATTATTGTTCATTAAAAAGTTTCATTTGAAAAGAAATGCTCCTCACATTTTGAATCTGCAGAACCAAAGGAGGGGGAAAGCTGTTTCAAATAAATAAATCAGCTTCAGTAAGCTATCCAGATAATGGTGTTCTTTCAAAATTTGTTTCAGCTTGTATTTTAGCATTTAACTCTACTATATATACAAAGAAGCTGATGGAAAAAGGAGAAAAAAGTAGGATATCAATTGCTAAATACTGCAATTCAATCTAGGGAAGAACAATAAAGCTTTAAAATCAGACTTTTCAATTTAGAGGAACGATCAGTGCTTCAGAGGCAACAGCGACATCTGCAAGTTTATCAGTAACTATGCATTTAAATAAGTTTTAGGAAACTACTTTAAATTCTCTCAGCTGGAGTGAAATATCACTGAGTACAACCTTTTGAAATAAGAGAAGACATGCTCAATTATTGTAGCAGATTAGCAACTTGACTTCTTCAGCCTTTTTGTTAGGACAGTCATTTTTTTCTATTAATTTTTCCAACATGCAAGCAATCAGGTGAAAACATAATGTCTCTTGGTGTTCTGTTATCTACTCTGGCAAAGTAGGTAGAGAATAGACTCTGGTAACTAACAGACTCTTTACCCCATCTACCACTTTCAATATGCTCTTTCATCTATTAAAAAGATAGAAGTCAATTTATTTATTCGTTCATTTCTTCCTTAATGTAATCAAATAGCAGCTTATGTAGAATATAAAATAAGTGAAAACATCCAAGGCTTAATTAAAATCTGAAGAGGAACTATCCAAAACAACATAAAAAAGAGATAACAATAAACAGCTAACCAAGCTAAAAGTCAGAATTCCAGATGACAACCATCTATCAAACCATGATGACTGAGAGCATTTTAACTTAACATTTCATGGGATTTTTCAAAATAAAATAAGCAGGGAGCTAAATGTTCTGCTATCTATAAAGTCAGTAATTTACACTCAACATAAAATTAAAATGATTTTTTAACTTACTAGACAAGATGCCTGTGACTAAAATACTGCATACAAAGTACTTTATTAGTATATATAGGTTGACCAATAGGATTGTCATCACCTTACTTTTTCTTTCAAGAGGATCAGGACTTTCCAATAAGACAATCTGGCCAGTTATTCTATTCCAGAAATGTACATATTAAATTATTTCAATGTACAATGTACATGAAAAACTATTTTGAAAATTTTAAAAATTATAACATGAAACCATTTTAATCAGCTAGGTCCTCTCCAATGTATCTCTACTGTGTTCCATCCTAATATATTTCTGGACAGAATTTAAAAGCTCAGAGTAATTCCTTCATCATTTCCAACAGGAAAACAAAAGTTGATTCTACACTAATGCATTTGCAGCAGAATATTTTCTTCAGAGTTACCAATTAATAATTTATTGAGTTTTAGCTAGCAGTTTACATTATAACACAATTAGCTAATTAATAAAATTAATTGTTACTATTGATTTTTAGTGTGATTGCTATTTTTTACTGTAAAACTTCATTATTTTATTAACTGTAAATATTTAATTGATATTCTAAATTGTTTTTTTATGGAAATCACATTACATATTTTAATGGCAACTGAAAAGTAAACATGTGATAAACAATAAAGTTACCTGGTGCAAACTTGGTTGTCCCATAGAATCTAACTATTCCAGTTCTTTGTCCTACCACCAGTACTCTTTCTCCAATCTGAATTTCCCCTTCATCAAATGCATTTTGCTTTGCAGATAGAAAAGTATTATTTCCTTCTGTTCAATTGGGTTCATAAAATGCAAGAGATATACAAATTACATTAAATAAGAAAATACCTATGAACTCATTATTCACATACAGGCTCATCACAATCAGTTATGCTGTAACAGAATTAAACAGAATTACGGTATAAGAGCTAATATATTATATTTGTATGATTTTTAAATTTAGCAAAGACAATTACCTACAAATATAGGAAATTAAGATTGGTATTATATGAGAGGCTTATATCATATTACTTTACAATTCACTTCAAATATGTGAAATCTAAATAATTTCAGCCAAAGAAATTCTTAGCTCCTGCTACCATTTGTGATAATCTGTTTTTTTTCACAGATGTCCTAATGATTTTTAGATAAGACATAGTTATTTCCCAGGGTTACATAAAGCAGCCAGGAGCATCTGTCTTCAAAACAACAGAGCAGCTGCATCCTGTGAAAAGTTAAGATAGCTGCTTTGAAAATTAAGCCTAGTTATCTATGCATGCAGAGAGATCACAATAGCAGCATACTCTGATATTGGGAGAACATAAGAAAATTTGGGGAAATCACTTTTTTCTCTTTGAGTATAAACTAGATAAATGAAGTTTACACAGAGTTAGCATAAGGCCTATAGCTGGGCTGGTGATATGAGGTCAACTGCACTTAACCAAATATTCCCTTGCCACTTCACCCACATGTATTATAGAATTTAATAGCTGCATTAGAGCTTTAGATATACAATCTTCCCATATCTCTATCCTTATAATGGTCTATTACAACAAATAATTGAGCAGAAATTATACCAGCCATAGATTTGGATGAATTTGGGTCGTCTTTCATGTTTTCCTTCTTCTTATTACTTGTGGAATTACATTTCTTGGGACAATTCAGCTTGCTATCTAATGATACAGTTGAGGATGAAGAGCTACTGAATCCAAGGTAATTTGCTAAAAATAATAAAACAAAGTTATTCATCTAGAAAACACATAAACACATGAAAGAAGTGTCTATTTGTCACATTTTTCATTCCTTGAATGAAGCATAAAACTTACTGATCATGATGGACACCACTTAGTTTTTCAAGTCTATGTTACTAGTATGTAATACTTATTAAGCCTAGAGCATAAATGTAAAAATAATGCAGCCTTAAGTAATAAAAAATCTCGGTTCTTTGCTTTTGATAGCTAGTCTATTAAATCTTTGATGAGAAACAGGGGGAATGACATTTTGTGGATGAATTATGAAGTGCATGGACTAGTGCCTACAGCATGCTGTTATGCATCATATTAATATTAAAATCCTGTCTATAAAGTAAGATTGGAAGGTAAATCACTTTCATTTCAATTTGTGAAATGTTGATGTACAAGCTCCTTATCAAGATTTATGTCTATCTGTCTCTTCTTTTTATAACTTCCTCTTCTGGCACTTTTCACCTGATTCTAAAGATTTTGATGATTAGGCCTGAGGTAATTCATCCATAGACCTGGAGATAATGCAAGTTTTTCTTTTAGTTACAAATAGAATGTGGGCTTTAGGATGTACAAGTACCAAATATGGAAAACATCACAAAGAGCTTTCAAGTAGCTGCAGCTCCTTGTAATATGTACCCTTGTAGTAAGTACCCTTAATCACAATCTATATATTAGAACCTTGAACTAGCATTTTGCTAAACAGCCTGAGATCTTCAGCAAGGTTCACAATCTTTACAAGAGATTGTCCCATTTCATGAACAATGTAGAACATGATGAAAAATTATAGTGCAATGAAAGGGATGGAGCATTTCCAACAACAGAGAGCTCAAATCACCAAGGATTTTACCAGTTACACCCCATTCTATTCCATTAGACCTCAATAAATGCTGCTGTCTTGGTGTTAAAAGGGTGTATTATAAGGATAATTTCAGCAACATTAAAATAACGAAATATGGAGGGCCTGAAAGTGTAACCCTCTTTGACTCCCAATGAGGAAGAAATCTGACAGACATAAAGTTTAGCACTCTATCAGTAATGGCCAAAGTGTATATGTTAACCATATAAAACTCATATTTCCTCCTTTGTTAAGTATTCAGTTCATTTCTCTGTGGGGTTTAATTTATTATCTTGTTTTATTTGATGAATTTATTCAGATTTATTTATTTATATTTTATCAATGTATTTATTTTGTTGCATTTCACTGCATTAGTTGTATGGATTGCCTTTAGATTCATAGCATGCACTTATTTATGAACACTGTGACTATTTATAATTACCGTAAATTCTGGCGTATAAGACTACTTTTTAACCCATTAAAATCTTCAGATAACTGGGGGGTCGTCTTATACGCCGGGTACTGACCTTGCAAGATGCATGGCTGGCAAACTCTTTATTTTAACTGGAAAAGTTGGGGGTCGTCTTATACGCCCAGTCGTCTTATACGCCGGAATATACGGTATCTGTGCATTTAGGATTATTATTTATACTGTCAAATAATAATCTTATTCACAGCTCCATTGATCTCCTTTCTTCCTGCACTTTTCTGAGTCAAAACTAAAGTATTCCATTTTGAAAATATTCCATTTTGAAAACCGTTGCTTCTCTTTTGCCCTGCCTCAGGAATAAGGTCAGTAACGTAACTGCTCTCACATGAAGACAGCAATTGCTGCTGTCGCTGGGTGCAGCAGCTGTAATGTGCAGCAAGCTCTCTGGTCAGAGGCCAACTCAGCCTTGGATCAGTATTTGAATCACAGAATGAGAAGAATGGGCAAAGGCCACTAGACACGACTTGCAGTCTCTCAACCAAAGGTATCAGAAGGAGGACTCAGCACTAAGCAATAGGTAACCTGCTCTGCCTTGAAACATCACATTCATCTCTGCCCATGTGCAGACTGCCCACCCGTAGCTCCGCTTCCATCATCACGTCCCATCTTTCCTCTCCATGTGGGCAAATAGAGCAACCACCATCTGGGAATTCTAGGAACCAATGAAACTGTGCCTGCTCTTCCCTGTTTTGGGTGAGTTTGGATTAATAGCACCTAACTTAGAAAGCATAGCTTGGTGAGGGCTAAGGAACTACCCAGAGTGGAGGACTCCCTAAAGCCATTGGCCACTTTTCCAGCACATCTTTGCTAGGAGCTTACCAATGGGAAAAGTGAAATTTGGTATTCTACAAAGTCAATATTCCCTTCACCAAATAAGCTAATAATAAATCAGTTTTGCTTTAGTTTTTCTCTCCACAAGTAAACAGAAATAGGCACAGGAGCATAAAGCCCAGCAGCTGGTTGGGAAAAAATAATCCTCCGGTGAACCAACTAAGGTCCAACACATTACTGACCTCTGAACACTCTTCCTCGATATGCATTAGAATCCATTTGATTCAAAAGCAGTTTATGGCTGAAATAATGATGAATTATGATTCTATGTTTTACCTCATTAGCCTTCCAGCCAAGCACTCCTATATATAAATAAGTGCCACTGAAAAAGAATTATATATCCTGGCATAAGCAAATAAGATTTTCAAGGTATGAAGAACTTTATCTAAAATTATTAATACAGCATCATTATAGATTTCCCTTAGCTAGACCAAATATAACAGCCAAAAATATCTAGAAGACACATTACCTTGTTTACCTGATACAGTTTTCTTTACTTCTTCACTGACTACAAATGTGGAATTGGAAGTACCATCTTTTCTTGATAAGCCTGCAAGCCAAACCAAGCCTATGAAGCTGCCACGGTCTAAGTAACATATCCAAACAACTTTATATATATAACAATTAAACGTAAACAGATATTTATACAAATCCTCTATTTCCCTCTAAAGGATAATGGAATATTGAAAGACTCAATTGTAAACTCACCTATAGGTGCATGAAGCCCTTTCTTACATTTCACAAACCAATAAAATCAGTATTACATCAACATTATTATTATTATTATTATTTATTGTATTTATATGCCGCCCTTCTCCCGAAGGACTCGGGGCGGATTACAACATAAAACAAACCACAATAATCATTAAAACCGCATATATAAATACAATATCAATAATCAATTATTAAAATT